>JAXGGA010006843.1:0-66848 GCA_038373865.1 Uloborus plumipes | reverse complement strand
ATGGACAACAATAGAACTTCAGAACCAAAACAAATGACGCTGTAACTTCGCAATGAGTCAGTACATGGTGCTGCAGTCGTTAAACTGTGCTCCGAACAGCCAATATTTAAATATAAGCAAACGGCCCTTACTTTTTGAACGCGCCTCGTATATATAACATTTACTTTTGTAAAATCACGTCAAATGGTAACGTGAGTCGGATGGAATTGCCCATTAACTACTAAACTACTTTTTTTGGACCATATTTTGAAAAATAAATTTTCTAGTGCTCTTTTTGAGATATGCCATAATAGGACCCATTCCATGTTTAAGTAAGTCTTTTCACGATTTTTGAAAAATATAAAGTTCATAGCTAAAATAAGTGGTTTAATATTTTAAACTTAAAGAATCCTAAATCTCATTTCACGTTCAATATGTGTATGTTGTAAGTAGCAAAAACGAAAGGCACCCTAAGTTACATGTTTTTTCTCCTTCCCTCGCTCGTTGCTATTGCACTGGGGGGATGGTCAAGCCTTCTTATGCCACGAAGATTCCCCCCCCCCCAAAAAAAAAGCGAAATATCACATAGAAAACCCTCATAAACATTTCAATGGCGCAGTTTGCTACACATATAAATACACTGAAGTGACAAAAGTCATGGGATACCTCTTAATATCGTGTCGGCCCTCCTTTTGCCCGGCGAAGTGCAACAACTCGACGTGGCATGGACTCAACAAGTCGTTGGAAGTCTTCTGCAGGAATATTGAGCCATGCTGTCTCGATAGACGTCCATAATTGTGAAAGCATTGATGGGGCAGGATTTTGGGCACGAACAGACCTCTCGATGGTGTCCCATAAATGCTCAATGGGATTCATGTCGGGCGATCTAGGTGGCCAAATCATTCGTTGGAATTGTCCAGAATTTTCTTCAAACCAATTGCGAACAGTTGTGGCCCGGTGACATGGCGCATTGTCATCCATAAAAATCCCATCGTTGTTTGGGTACATGAAGTCCATGAATGGCTGCAAGTGATCTCCAAGTAGCTGCACATAAGCATTTCCAGTCAATGTTCGGTCCAGTCGCACTAGAGGACCAAGTCCATGCCATGAAAAAACAGCCCACACCATTACGGAGCCACCACCAGCTTGAACAGTGCCTTGCTGACAGTTTGGGTCCATGGCTTCGTGGGGTCTGCGCCACACTCGAACCCTACCATCGGCTCTTACCAGCTGAAATCGTGACTCATCGGACCAGGCCACGGTTTTCCATTCATCTAGGGACCAACCGATATGCTCACGTGCCCACGAGAGTCGCTGCAAGCGATGTCGTTCTGTCAGTAAAGGCACTCGAGTCGGTCTTCTGCTGGAATAGCCCAAGAAATCCAAATTTCTCCGCACAGTTCTAGCAGACACGTCCATTGTACGTCCCACATTGATTTCTACGGTGATTTGACGCAGTGTTGCTTGTCTGTTAGAATTTACGACTCTTTGCAGACGTCGCCGGTCTCGATCTTTAAGTGCAGGCGGTCGACCACTGCGCTGTCCATGGTGGGATGTTATGCCTGAAATTTCATACTCTCGGCACACTCTTGACACAGTGGATCTGGGAATGTTGAATTCTCTAACGATTTCCGAAATGGCATGACCCATGCGTCTAGCTCCAACTAACATTCCGCGTTCAAAGTCTGTTAATTCACGTCGTGCGGTCATCATCACGTTAAAATCTCTTCACATGAATAACTTGAACAGAAATGAAAGCTCTGTAAAAGCACTGCGCATTTATACCTGTTCTATGCGATGCTACTGCCATCTGAAAATTTGCATATTGCTATCCCATGACTTTTGTCACTTCAGTGTATATATATTATATATATATAATATAGATATATAATGTCGTTCTGCAGGGGCTCAATTTTTTACTTTTGCATGGAGTAGTTTGAAGTCTAAATCCGGCCCTGTCCCGAGGTTTCAAAGCTTGTAGCTCGCTGTAAAGTTCCACTATCTTGATGGAAAAAGGTCATTTTTTAGGATTTAGTCTGTTCTTTCTAAATACAGTGAACTCTCACTTATACACCGCCTCATTTATGCACCTTTTTCACTTATACGACGATTTTGAATGGTCCCAGCACACTCCATAGCAAAATAATGATATCATCATTCGTTTATGCGTCGCTGTAAAGATACATATTTCACTTATGTGCCGAATTTTCCCTAAAATGTGAAAAAATTAATTAAAAAAAAAAAAAAAAAAAAAAGACATTTTTCTTCATTTCCCTCTTAAATTGTCGCCTTTATTGCTCACGGAAAGCATTTTTTCGGCATGAACCAGAGTTTGGAGAGGGACAATTATCTATTATGCATCGTTTTAAAGGGAATAGTTTGAAATTAGGTATGCTACAATTATTGTTTTCTTTTTATCATTATAATTACGTTACAGTACTTCCGAGACAGATATAATATGTCCCTTTTCTATAGAAATATTCTTATTCATTCCCTATGTTGCGTTTTAGTCCTTTGAATAGGCTTGTTCACTTATATGTCTCTCTCACTTATGCGTCTTTTTCTGTTGGTCGCTTGGGCCGGCGCATAAGTGAGAGTTCACTGTATGTACTTATTTTGTGTGTAAGTGTTACAGAAACTTCAGAATTCGTTTTTTTTCTCAAAAATTTGTTTTTTCACATTTTTCTTATATCCGCTATAACTCGGTTATGTTACGAATAGGACACGATAATGGGTCGTTCTATGTTTCGCCAGGACTGTTCTATCACCCCTTTTCGTTTGGAAGATTCGGTCAAATTCACCCTGTAGATAAAAAAATGCAGATAGGTTCTATTTCATTTAATGGCACAAAATTACTAATAGGCATTGCTGAAACACAATAAAAATAGGAGTCACCGGAAAAAGCAGATTGCTTTGATATTTTAGTTGAGGAAACACTTTTTTATTTGAAAACGATATTGTTGAAAATATGACTTAATTCTATAATTTAGAGTTAATTTCTCCCTTGACATTCTCAGATGTATCTTTAAAAAAGCGAAAATTTACTTTTTTCTTTCTTTTCAATCAATAACTCCTTTTTAGATACACAATGATAATTCTGTACCTCAAAACCAGACTAACGTAAGTCCAAAAATGGCGATTTTCAGTTTATTAGTGCATTCTATGTAGAATCTTATACCACACTGCGCCATGATAACGCAATTTTTCAAAACTAATTTCTTTATAAGTTAACCAGTGTTATAAGAGCGGAAGTCCCAACCTTTGTCCAGCAGAGGTGGCGCTAGGAAATGCCCGACAGGGGGGCAAGCTTGCCCGACAGGGGGGCACAGGTATAATTAAAAAATTTAGTTACGAAAACTGAGTTTCTTATAATATGCAGTTATTTTGAAATTCCAAGTCCTAAAAACGCTCTTTTAGACAATCTTTAATTATGTAGATGGTGCACTGCACTGGATATATATATATTTTTTAGTATTAAGTCTAAAAATCCCATTTGTTGGCAATTTTTGACTAAGTTGCAGAGTTTTATTGCAGATTTCTTAATTGGGAGAGGGACCACGAGTGGTATAATTTTTAATCAGAACCACTTGTTCACAGTTTCTATTTTTGAGAAATAAAGCGGCTTCTTATAAAAAAAAAGTACAGGGGCATCGTTTGGTTCGGGACTCTTCCCCGAAATATTCTTAAGATTAACTCCTAAAAACGCAATTATTCGGCGCCTTTGACGGCGATAGGGTAAGGGTTGTGATACAGAGACTCTCCTAGAAATTATTCAAAATTCCCCCCCCCCCCCAAAAAAAAAAAAAAATATGTGCTTCTTTTCGACAACGTTTTTGAAAATCTAGTTGGCTTTATAGGTTGTTGTTGTTTCTTGGGGGGGGGGGGGGGGGGAGTAATTTTAAAATTTCCTATTTCTTGATTTTTTCCCATTAAGAAAAACGGGAAGCCAACCTTTGTCAGATGAGGGAGGCGGCCCGGTGACCTAACTGATAAAAAATCGCCCAGTTTGACTCTCGGTGATGGCTCTGGTCAGCTGCCCCGATGAAGCAATCACGATTTTTATTATTGTTACTATTTATTTATTTCAACTGCTGCTCGCAAAGGTTTCTATGATGTTACTTTTCCTTTCGGTTAAAAAACATTCGAAAATAATATTTCTTTAGTCAGAAGTTACATTACAGGAAATCCTTAATTAAGATTTAAAGATCACATTTCCTATCGAAATTTTACAGAAAAAAAACTTAATCATCTTGATTCATGTCTTTCTATACATTTTATTTATTTTTTAATACTGGGAAGGTTTTTCCCTTTTTTTACATTGCAAAATGACATTGACGACTCCTTAAATGAAAAACTGGCAGGGGACCGGGAGAACCGCCCTATGTTAAAGAAGTGCGCAACAGTGTGATTCCATTTGTTTACCTATTTGCTTAAAATTCGAACCAAAGAAAAGAAAAAATATGTTTTCTAAAGTGCAAGAAAACTATTTTTTTTTTTTTGCGCACAGTATAACATTTAAAATTAATGCAGGTGCAATTAATTTTTACTTTTAGATCAAATGTTATAAAGGCATTACAAACAACCAACAGCAGATACGTTCTGCTACTATCATTTAATATATTAATGGAAAAATCATATAACGGTAATCTCATAATGCGACAGTTAATTAAAGCGTTTGCTACGATTTATAGATATGCTTCCCATTTATTGACATGTATTTTAAAACAAAGAACACATGCATTTTAATAAAAAAAAGGAAATTTAAAGCAAACCATAATAATTTCTGCTTGTTACCTTGTTGATGAAGGAAAACGTTTCAGTCAACTTATCAAGGTTCAAAGACAACAGGAGATCCACACCACAAAGGAGATCGACACGCCGATGATGGAGAGAAAGGAATGACCGGCGGAAAAATTTCTTTCGACGAAAACGTCTTTCTTTCTAAACTGCTCTTTCTGCTATTCTCTGAAGTGTCTGAAGCCAAAGACTTGCTTCAAGTTCCCGCCAAAAATCACCCCCCCCCCCCCCCGCCGACCGACACCTGTTACTCGTGTTACACTAATTAAAACTGTCTGACGATGCACAATCGTACAATAGTGATTCTGGCGACTCTCGCCCCTTATGAAAATAGGTCTATAGAATTCTATAAAAAAATCTATAGAAATACCTATATAGAATCTTATAGAATTATGGCCCAATTTTCTATAGAACATTTTTATAGAATTCTATAGAACTAATTTTATAGAAACCTACAGAGTTTTCCTCTATAGAATTCTATAAAAAACAGCTTATAGAAAATTGGGCCATAATTCTATAAGCCTCTATATAGGTATTTCTTATAGAGCCTCTGTAGATCTTCCTATAGAGCCTCTGTAGATCATTTTATAGAGCCTCTACACATGTACTTTATTAATTGCACGAATAAGGCTACTATCAGATAAAACTATGCATATAATATAAAACTGTCTTAAACAAGTGAAATATATCAATCTAAAATGTTTTGTTTCTAATTTGCTAGCATTTGAAATGCAGTGTTAAAATCTCTACAAGAATTTCATAATTAATTTCATTACATTTAATCAAATTCAAATGAATTTTTTTTTTTTTTGTAAATACGCGCTTCCCTCCCCCCACCCCCCCGCCCCATTAGTTATAAGATAAAACTTAAGTTTTTAAACCAGAATCTTTATTATATACCAGAAACTTTATTATGAATCGGAACAGCACTTAAAAATTTACTCAGTAAAAGTGCATGATTGAGATATGACATTAATTTACTTGTGGTTTTCGGCATAATTATGAAACTAAAAATAAAGCACATAAAAATAAAAGTTAAGCGCATGTGAACTTGTGATTGTATAATGTTGGTTTTTTCAATTGCTTTTAGCTACTATATTATTTCAAAATTACTGAAGTAAGTGCATGAGAAAAAGGATACATTCGGCAGTCATATTAACTGGATGGTTAAAAATGAGAGTAACAAGTTTGAACATTGTTTTAGATAACACTTGTACAAATGAAGATACTATTAGATTAGACCATGCATATAAAACTATCTTAAAAAGTGAAATTTCTCAACCTAAAATATTTTGTTTCTACCTTGCAAAATATCTGGAATGCAAAAATTAAATATTATTGTTACAAGGATTTCATAATTTTCCTTACATTGAACCAAACGAAAAAAAAATATATTAAAAAAAAATGTAAAAAACTTTTATAAATTTAAGTTTTTAACCCATAATTAACTTCATCGGAGATGGTACTTAACTATACTAAATAAAAGCTTATGTCTTAGTGACCACATTTGTTTGTTAGTGTCTTTGGCATTATTACTAAGTTGCACGAACTGAAAATACGGATATTTTTTGTCCCGATCAGGGTTTTAATATTTCGCGATCCAAGCCAAAAGGGATCCGCACGAACAGAAGATCCCTAACGACGCAACGCCATGTTGTCAAACTTTTTATATCCATAACAATGTTTTTAACAGCCTTGTGGGCCTAATATTAACCTATCCAGATAACAAGACAAATATGTATCCTTTAGTTCACAAAAATGCACTTACTTTAGTAATCAGCTCAGCATATTACTGTGAAACACGAATGACGATCGCACGTGGGGCGATCGTCCTTCCATAATGGCGATTCCCCTTCCATTCGACGTTCGAGGCAGAAAAAGGGAGGAGAAACAGATTTGGCGCATGCGCAGGTCGCAGGTTTCCCGGCGCGCGACAAAAACGAAGTCTTTTGAAACTGAAAAATGAATTTCAATGTTCTGGATCTCAAAAATTTTGAAATTTTTTTTTTCTTTTTTCTTTTTTATAAATAAAAAAATTTCGCAAGAAAATAAAAATCTGAAAACTGGCGAAAAGAAAACATACTTTTCCAAAAAAATTTTGCAAACAAATTTTTTTCCTCTAAAAATTAGCATGAAAAATTTTGCAATGAAAATAAATTGTAAAAAAAATTTTTTGCAAAGAAAATTTTTTTGCAAAGAAAAATCGTTTTATTTATTTATTTTTTAAAGACCCCAAAATTAAAAAAAAACTGACCTTTAAAAAAGTAAACTGTTGAAACAAAATTACTAAAGTAAATAGGAGATAGAGGACTTTTTTTACTTAATAGAAGGGTAATTATATAAACACTTGAAAGGTAATAATTGCTTTCACTTGAACGATTTTTCAATTTTTAAATTCTACAGTAAGAGAAAATTTCCTGATTAAAATTCAAAAAATTTTATAGAATTAATTATCTATACAAACCTTATGTACAAGTTCTATAAATAATGTAATAGAATTTTATAGAAGTAATTTACTATAGAAATTGTACGTTCGAATTCTTATAGCAGTTCTATAGAATTTTATAGAAGAAATTTTCTATAGAAACTTCAATCTCAAATTCTATATGGATATCTATAGAGTTATATAGAAAAAATTTCTATAGGAACTTTTTTATAGACTTCTATATAATTTTCTATAGAACTCTATAAGGCTCTGTCAACCATTTTCGTAAGGGGCAATTCCGGAGTCCTGCCTGAGGGAGATAGCCAGCCCCTTCACCAGGGGAGGGATGTCTTTTCCTTTCTTCCCGAGTATCATCAGCCCTCCTTGGTAGTGGCAAAGGCCCTGAGAGAAACACGTGTCTAGCGGCTGGTCTATCAGATTCTCAGAAAGTGCTCAGAAAGACTTGCCACGCTGCTGGCGGTTTACGGGTGGGACCTCTGGTTAGAAAACGAAAGGGGAAGATTTGTCCTTTTCCACCTGAACAAAAATAACCTTATCTCCAACAGAACTTACGTTCATCCAAAAGAGATACGATGGCAGCAACTCGATGGTAGAGTCCTGAAGGTTCTCGTGTTCGAAATTAGTCTGGGAATTGCGTACTTAGTTGAACAATGGGAATATCTTAAAAAAAAATAAAGTTTTTTCAGTTGAATGATTTTATTGAAATTATTTTACTGGTCTGTCGGAATCAGAAGAGATTTCGGCACTTAGATTTCTGTCGGAAAATTTGATCGTCGGAAATTTTTTCCCCGACGAAGTTAGAAATTTTCTCCGATGGGGGGGCAAGACGTTTCCGACGGGGGGGCAATTGCCCCCCCTGCCCCATAGCTAGCGCCGCCACTGTGTCCGAGCCAGACAAACTTAAGTCCACTTTACCAAATGACTTCGAATTATTCTACCGTGGGCAGGTAAAGGGCAGTAACTGCCAATTTTACGATTTGAATTTTTTTGCATTTTTGAAATCTATGTTACATTAGTTTTTGGTACAAACATCTTTTTTTTTGATTTCCGATGGAAAAAAACTGTTTTTTAATCAATGGTAATTAGCAGTAACTGCATTTTTCGTTACTTTGGGCAGGTAAACTGCAGTATCTGCATGTTTGCAGGATGAACATAATTTGAATCGCTGTGCAAAACTTGCATCAAGCCGCAAAAACCGTTTTCCTTTGTACCTAAACTGAGCGAAAGTAGGGGTGCCCTAATGGGAGGTCATTGGTTGCATTTAAATGTTTCCAAGGGGGTGTTTTATTCCTTTTTAGGGTGAATCGGTGTTAATATCAATGCAGACTTAAGTGATACGAATTGGCGCTACCACTTGGCGATATATCGCCAAGTGATAGCGTAAAACAACGTTCATACGATGTTCGGTCGAGTTCTCATGCATAATGTAATATAATGTATTAGAATGAAGTTGGTATTCAAATTAGGTGGATGCTTCTCAACTCTTCTGATTCTACTTGCAGTTTTAGGTTGGCATCACCAGATGCCCAATCATATGCAAATTAAGTTGGTAGATAAATAGTGAACGATTGGACTCGACGTGCTACGATGACGCGCTCTAAGGCCTCGAACCCCAAGCAGAATAAACCCTCCGCAGGAGCGGAGAAGAGGAATGCGCTACCTCATGGTAGCAAGAAGGAAGATGGCATTATTTTCACGGACTCGACTGGCAAAAAATACATCGTTACCACTGCTAAGGATGGTACAAAACGCTATCGAAGTGCAACCGACAGTACTCTAAACTTTGGCAGAAAATTAAAGGATTGGTCGGAGCAGAGCTCCCCGTCTGATGCTGAAGAAATGGATGATGAACCAGTATCCGAATCGCCACCAGGGTTCGTACACACTTCTTTAAAAAAAATTCAAGGACTTTTAAGGACTTTCAAGGACTAAAAAATCTAAAAAATAAGGACCTCAAAATAATTAATAAATTGGCCTATACATTTTCAACATTTCCAAATTCAATTAGAGGATGATGCACAGTACAGAACATAAAAGATAGATTAAAAATATAACAAAAAAAAAAAATCTTAAAAGTTTCCCGCAATAACAAAACAAAGAAAAATCTGAAACTGAAAATCACATTACATATCTTTTAATTCCAAACTTTTCTCTGATAATTTTATATCAAAACTTATTTCAATTTCTTTTTCATTTAGTGTTTTTCTTAGTTCAAATGATTGCATAAACAAGTTAATGTCCTCAGTTTTTTCAGCCTCATCAGCGTACTGATCAGCTTTTGCATTTGGCTCCATTATGTCCTTTTGAAGAAACATTTTCTTCTTTTAAAAAAAATTACTTCCTCCTCTAATGCTTTTCGTTTTACTTGTTTTGTTTCATTCTTTGCTTTAAATTTTTCATTTTCCAAGTGACTTGGATTGAGCTTCTTGTGTAACTAACGTATACTGCTTCACATTTAATTTGTTTGTCTCTCTGCTTTTAATGCCTTAAATCTGTGCTGGTTACAAAACTTAAAGACGTTAGAACTTCTAAACAGTAGAATGAGATAATTATGTGCTGCCATAAAATATATCTGAATTTTATACAACGCATCAAAATTTTATCTTTCCTTTAATGACCTAATGGGAGGACTGCTGCTAGTAGCATGGAAAATTCCATTTTAAGCTTTTAAAATTATAATTTTACAAATTCAACTTTTCAAATACTGCCTTTCAGTAAAAAGCCATAATTAAACATTATGTGCTTGATTGTTTTAATTGTTTTCCAAAAAATGAAGCAATGGATAACCTAATGCTTATTAAAATCAAGCTTGCAAAAATTAATAGGTATATAAATAGAAAAAATAATTATTTGTTATCAAAATAACAGCTAAAGGAAAGTATTCTATTGTCAAAATAACGGTTAATTGTCAAAAATATTAAAATGTTTGCAAGATGCATTCAGATTGAAATCTTCAACATAGGAAGCTTCGTCCGCGACGTAAATGCTAGATCCTGACATGCTTCTAAAAATAAATAACTTTTTTCTTAAAATAAGACATAAAATAAGTTAAACTGAGGTAGCACATGTGAAAATAATTTTGGATTGTGAAAAATATCAAAATTTTTGCAAGATGCAAAAGGATTGAAATTTCAGATAAGGAGAATATTTTTCGCGACGCACGTGTTCAGAATATCGCCATAGCAACCGTTATAACGTACGGTTAACAAAAGCATATGTTATGCCACTTTTTCGCGATATTCGTTAGAAAAACGGCCGTTTTGGCGCAGTCAGGCGCAATTTCGATCAAAAAGTGCGTTTGGGAGCAGGATGGCGCAAGATTCTTTATTTGGCGCAGCGTGGCGCAGCACTTGCACCACTGCAAGTCCTTTAAATTTGACCAATTGTGTCCCTGATTTGGCACCTGCATCGATGGATATGGATTCCTAGAACAGGAGCGAAGTGCCCCCCCTACCCCTTCTTAATTCTGAATACAGTTCTCGGAACGAAGCGCGGCCGAAGCGGAAATATCATACTTGCAACCCTGCAGTGTAGAAATCGCTCTAATCGAAAAACGGCAATCTGATTTTTTGAAATAAGGGTAGAGTAAAAATAAGGACTTTCAAGGACTTGGGACATTAAAATAAGGACTTTTAAGCACTTTTAAGACAAAATAAAATAATAAGGACTTATAAGGACTTTCAAGGACCCGTACGAACCCTGGCCACTCTCTTATAGTGAGGTGACCGACATATTGAATTTGGGGTACAACGCCCTGCACACAACTGCGTATCAAGACGCCATAGGCCCTGAGCACGTGGCAACCATCAAGAATCACTATGACAAGAGAGAGGACGGAACTAAGGATGATGCTTTCGCGGAGTCCCTGGTGAGAATCCTTTCTCATATTCCCTACTTCAACTCTACGGTCAGTCCGTACATTACTAAACTGGAAGAATCAGCTCTTCCATTCAACTCTCCCAAGAGAACTTGTAGGTCTCCCACACCCCAGGTGGTAGCACCGGTAAATACTGTGAACCATTTTGAGCCCCTGGCTCAGGTCAACACCCCCCTGAAATTACGATGGAAACATCTACCCCCCCTCAGATGGGCCTCCCCCCTTTGGTTGTAACTACCCCCCCTGACTATTTTGACTTCGTTAAAGAAGTCAATTCTATTTGCAAAGACTTCAAAATTAGAAACTCCACTAAGAGCAATGAATGCACAATCCACATTAACGACCCATCTGAAAGAAACTCACTCATTGAGCACCTAAAAGCTAGGAAAATTGAATTCTATTCCAAAAGGGCCAGAGGGCCGAAACTCCAGAAATATGTGTTGAAGGGCCTACCCTCTAGCACTAACACAGAGGACCTTGCGTCTGAGCTCCGTAATCTTAAATTCAATATTTTCAAAATCAACCGTATGTCCAGAAGGGATAAAACCCCCCTTCCATTATTCCAAATCCAACTTATTGATTGTGAACAATCCACTAAAATTCTTCAGATCAATACCCTCATGTTCACAAGGGTACATTTCGAAAAATACCGCAATAGAAAAGCCGTAATTCAATGTTACGCCTGCCAGGGATTTAACCACCTGGCAGTTAACTGCAACCGCAAGGTCCGCTGTGTTGTGTGTGGTGGGGAACATAACAAAGTAAGTTGTCCCAGTAAAGGACAGGCCCGGTGCTCAAACTGCGGCGAAAACCACGCAGCCTCCTATCGGGGCTGCAAGGCCTTCCCCAGACCTAAGATTAGCCTGGACAGGCCTATATTTAAGAGAAATAATATTAGGGAAGGTTTATCCTTCGCCGGAGCTACTGCCGGGAACACTTCAAGTGCCCCCCCCCCCCCCTGAACCATCCCCTATTCACCCTCCCACGGAGGCTTTTAATATTAAAGAAATTTTGGCAATTGTCCAGGAAATCAATCAACTCTTTGACGTCAGGAAAATTTTCAATAAAATTAAAATTGCTCTGCCCTCCATTAAAAATGCCCCAAGTAATACTGAAAAGCTCTTCGCACTAGCCCAGATCTTTTTCGATCTGGACTAAGCCTGGACTGTTTGCCTATGCCGCCAAGTTATTCTTTTTCTCCCCCCTAAGTTCTCTGTTTAACTTCTCCTCTGTAATATTCCTACTTTCGATCTCCCTCGGATTCTCCCAGGGATCTCTCAGCCAATCGCTGATTGGCGTTTACTCCAGCTAGCCGCTCCCCTCATCGGGAGCACATTTTCACCAACGTTACGACTTGGGAGGTAGAGGGCCATGCCCTAGGTACTCCCGAGGTTCGAGTATCTAGATTTCGTCCTCTCTCTCTTTTTCATCGTTGCCCGCTCAGAGGTAGGTCCGGCATCGGGGCCGGCGGTTCTTTTCGCCTCTTTTTTATTATGGCCAGGGTTTTCCTTAAGTTTAAATGGTTCGTGTAATATTATTCTTTTAATATCTACTTATATTAAAAACTGAGTATCTTTCTAACTATCTTTCTAACTATCTTTCTTTCTAACTATCTTTCTATGTCACGCTTCTTTCTCCTGAACGCCAATGAACTGAAAGTCGAACCAGGTACCGATAGATAGGTAATTTTTCAAGCTTCATTAGTTTCAATCTATATAATTATACGATTTTAATTAGCGAAGATATCAATTAATAAGTAGTCAAGTTTAAAGCGATTAAGCCTAATAAATGATTAAATATGAAATCCATTCTTGCATTGCAAAACGTGGTTGCCATGCCATGAAACAATAATAAAAATGAAAATGAGAATTTTGAATGAAGGCTTAACTAAATCAAACACGAAACTCATAAGCGGGCGACTTACATAGTATTTTTATCGCTAGCTACTTGTAATATTTTGAAACATTCATTTGTTGAAGAGCCATCTACTTATATTAAAAACTGAGTATCAATGTCTGCTTTTTCTCCTTTGAGCGAGCTGAACCAAGGGCGGATCCAGCTTCTGGTTAAGGAGGGGGTCATTTTCGGAAAGGGGGGGTCAAAGTGCAATTTTTGTGCAAAAATGGGGTGGTTTGGCAGTTTTTTCGTAAAATAAGTCCCAAAAATGCAATTTTTTGCTATATTTGGTCGGTTAAGGGGGGGGGGGTCATGATCCCCGTGACCCCACTCTGGATCCGCGCCTGAGCTGATCTTACTGAAACTTTCCTCACCATCTTGAAGGCGCGAAGCATCTCAATAATTCGAATGATTTTTTTTATACAGGAAAAAAGTAAAGGCTTGAAGCGCCTGTTAGCGAGCCGCCTTGGCGGGGAGTAGTTTCTTGACATTTTCCTCACTACTTTCAGGGCACGAAGTGCCCGTGCAACGCCGGGCCACGTTCGTGGTACGTCTTGAAATCGAATGAACATTAAATTATATCAAATAAAACTTCAGAATGAGGTAAAAGTTAGAGAGGGGGGACGTTATGCATCAACATGCCGCAGGAAGCTAATCTAGCTGCCCTGGCAGCTAGTTTGACTAATAAATTCTTGGTTATCTTTTAAATGATTGTCCTACATTTCTCAACCTCAAACACATAGCCATAGCTTCTATCTCGCTGTAACAAAACTCTGCAGTACAAATTGGTATTATATTTGGATTAACTCTAGGATCTTAACCTTTTAAACTTAGCTTGTTATTGAAACATGGAAGTTAGTCAAACGGGTTTGGAACCTAGAAGTTATCATTGAAACTGTTGGGTTATGTTTATGCTATCTATTGAAACTGTTGGGTTATGTTTTTAAAACAAGAGAGTTAAAACTTTGTTTAAATTGTACTAGAACCCAATTAGTAGCTTTTTCAGACGCTGATTATGCAGCGAATCGGGATGATCGAACTTCACTTGGGGGTGAATTAATTTTGTTGGATAATTCGCCGATTGAGTGGCGAACATTTAAAGAACGATGTGTCAGTCTTTCTACAATGGAAAGTGAGTTCGCTGCCCTTTGTGAAGCTTCTAAAGAGCTCATGTGGTTTGACCGTGTATTAAATGAATGTTTGCGATGGGGGATGATTAGAAAAAGTAAAATTAAATCTGTGATGTATGTTGATAATTTGCAATTGATTTTGTAAAATCGCCGATTGAAAACCATCGTACCAAACATATTGATGTAAAATTGTTTTTTGTACGTGATTTAGTTCAACGGGACATTTTTACCGTAAAACATGTAGGCAGTAAATCAAATCGGGCTGATATTTTTACGAAGCCGTTGACCCGTTTCGAATTAAATCGTTTTTGTGAACAAATTATTTAAACAAAATTTTGGTCGCCAACTTCGTGACATATCGCCAAATTTGCGACAAATTTGGCGAAAAAAATTATTTTATGAGTTTGGGTTCAATTTAGCGCTATTGGCGGTATTTTGCGAAAAATCCACTGAATGATGCTAAAATCGGCGATTTTTAGAAAATGAATCATTGTAAATCATTTTTTACATTGTTTCGTGGCAAATTTGGGGTGTAAATGTTTGAATTGTTATCTTGCTCACTCCAAGCACTATTTTAACACTTAAGGCATCTACTAAGAAATTTACAAGTAAAAGGAAGTAGTGTGGGGTCCATACCAGATTTTTTCTTTTAAATAAAGTTTCTCTCCTCTAGCAGACGACATTTTTCACGATTTCGTAGATACCCACGCAAAACTTGGCAGACGACAAACAAAAATAGCAGCAATGAAATGTTATTTACATTGTTTTGTTTTCTTTTTAATTACAGTTGCTTTCATACTAACAGACGATAGTTTTGCAGTTTAATACCAAGCTGTTGCATTTTTAATAGTTCTATGAAAAGAATCGTTAGCACAACAAGCATTTCAAGCGCTCTTTTTTTCAAAGGGTTTTCTTGTTTTGATGCAAAGTAAAAAGCATTAACTGATTTGTAGTAATTTTAAAAAATCTGGTGTGAACGCCACACTACTTCCTTTTACGTTTAAATTCCATAATAAATCCCTCAAGTGTTACAATAGTGCATTAGAGTGAGCAAGATAACATGATAACCGATTTTAACATGATTCAGTAAATTTTTCGCAAAATGTGCCCAATAGCGCCAAATTGAATCCAAATTCAAAAAAAAAAAAATCATTTGTTCGCCAACTTGGCGGCAAACATTTGACGACCAAAAGTTTGGCGATATATCGCCAAGTGGTTGCACCAAATCATATCACTCCATCTGCATTGAAATTAAAATTGATTTACCCCAAAAAAGGGTTAAAGACCCCCTTGGGAACAATCGAATGCAACCACAAGAGGAGGTCAGGAGCATGGGTGCAAGTTTAGTGATGTGTTCAAGACGGAAAATATTTAAGCCGCCCAACCCCCCCCCCCCCCCATGCTACTTGGATACATATTTTTTTTTTTTTTTTGCAATTTTTGAATATTTGTGCTTAATGTTATTTTTTTTTATTTTTATTTTTTTGTAACAATGTGAGCCTTCTTTTAGGTGAAGCATTTCAAGCATTTTGTTATGTGTGCAGAAAAGGGGGGTGTCCTTCGCGGGTTTTCTACATCGTGGCTCCGAAAACGTAAAATTGAATGAATGTCAATAATACAAACGGGAGGGGCTCACCCAGATTTTTCGAAAAAAAAAAAAAAAACTAAATACCGTATGTACTCGCGTATAAGTCGAGAAATTTAGTCCAAAAAATGAAGTATAAAGTTAGGGGGTCGACTTGTACGAGGGGCAGAATTTCAGAAAAATTTTCCCGAATAAATCTTAGAAAAAAAAAACTCAAAAACAACAAGATTTTTCCGATTCAGTATCAGTCTTACTGTTTCAAACAGACGCTAAAGAAGTGTAAATACTCATACATTCTTCTGTATTTTTGCATAATTTGATTGTAAAATAAAGAATAAATAATTACAATAAACGGACTGATGGCGCGGAAATTGCAGGAATTGCCGTATTCGCGAATGTTCGGATTGATGGTGTTTATATTTTTAAAACCGAATATGACACAGCTAAATACCAAAATTTTATTGGTAATAATGCAAAATAAAAGCAACAGATTGTAAAAATTCTAACCGCAAAATCGAACCCTTACAAAAACCGCGATCGTAAAATCGAATCCTTCACAAAAATCGCGATCTCAAAAATGAACCCTTTTTGTGAAAAAGAATAACAATCTTGCTATTTTCAACATAAGAATGCTCACAATCCTTTGAACGAGATCGCACGTTGGAAAACACAAAAATAAATGAAAACGGCAATACCATTTTTCAAAACCTCACCGACTTATTTCTTTTTTATTTTTACTTCTGCTCTGTCCAAAAAATATGCTAATGGCGCTCTTTTTTTGTTTGTACGATCATGCTCCATAGCGTCCATTTCGCTATGATGTATCAGCTCATGAGGCGGTGCGACATTGTCATTTATGCGGCACCGCAGTGAGACTGACTATATTGGGCACCAATTATTCTTTCTGTTCAGTAATCAAAACGTAATGATTTCTTTTTCTAGCCAATTGCAAACTTGATTGAAGATGCGTCAGTTTTAATTCGCCATAATTCCAAGGAAAACTTGAAAAATTCAAGGGGTTCCAAGAATCTAGAAAAGTGTTGCCGTATAAGATGCACCGGCATATAAGACGCACCCAATTTTAAAGGAGGCAAATCTAGAAAAAAAGAGTAAAAAGTGCCTGCATATTTGAAGCAGGCACTCCCCGATTTTGGGGAGAAAAAGTGCGTCTTATACGGCGAAAAATACGGTATTTCCAGGTAGTTTTCCCAGGAGTTTGTGTGCATCTTCCGCAAATTTAGACGATTTTTAATGATGTCAGGATCGACTGTGCTCTCCGGAAACCGCATTCATGAAGAAATATTTTTAACTTGGCACTCTTTCGAATATTTATTAATTTTTAAAAGAAACACAAGAGGAACTGAAGATTTTCCCATTCAGGGGATGATTTTTTGGAAAAATTCGCATTGAGTATAGATTTTTTAACCCCCTCCCGCCTAGGGGGGAATTCGAAATGTACCGAAACTCTTTCCCACACCGACTGCCTAATTTATTGTTTCCAAAACTTCTCTTTTGGAATTATTTTGTAAGAGACCCCCCCCCCCCCGGCCCATATTACTAACGATGACATAAATATTTTTAAATTTGCAGAGGAGAAATCACGAATCATCACAGTGCGCCGACTTAAAAATTAGCAGTTTTACGAATCTGTATTAGAATTTTTTTTAGAGCTTTGCCCCCCAGCACTCATTTTTCAAAACTCTTTAAAACTTCGGAAGCGAAAATTTACGGGCTTTCTATGGAAACAGCAGCGTTTTTTCAAACATACTATTTTTTCGTTTCTTTCCTTCTCCCAGCCCTTTGTTTTGGTCAATTTTTAACAGTAAGGGCCCTGCTCCACATTGACGTAAAGCAGAAAAATAAAGCAGAAGCGAACAATGGAGCAAATAGTGTTCCTACTGAAAATAACCGGATTTTCGGTTTCTGCCTTCATTTTCGTTAGCATTTTACGCTGATGTGGAGCAGGGCCCTAACATGTTAAAAATGCAGGAGCAGTTGCCCATCGTTATTTCAAATCGGCTGTAGATTTAACCCAAAATCCGATTTTTGTTGCTTCTTCAAAGTCAAGTGCTCTGCTCCTGTAACGTAGTAGACATTTCATCTTCCCGTCAGCTAACACACGGGGCTCCTGCAGATGATGTCACTTAATCACCGCACATTCCACTTCAGACATTTCAGTAAACACATAGTTTTCATTTATATGCATGTTAAGTTGAGGGGGTGGATCACAAATGAATAACGCTACGAGAAAAGATGATCAAATATTGCGATAAAAAGATAAATTCTCAAATAGAGACAGAAGAAGCTTAATTAAAAACAGAAAATAGTGAGCAACTCCAGGTCTACATCAATCAGGTTCAGTTATAGTACGGCAGTAAGTCTGTGGTAACACCATAGCTACTTAAAAGAAGTTTCACTGCCCTGCTTGATGTAGAAAGCCAAGCCTCCAAAACTGGTTCACGGCAGCACGTTGCATAACAAAACGAAAACTGTGGAAAGTTCAGAGTTCGCGAGATTCGGCAAGGGAAGATATAAATCAAATATATTTACAGCATTGATGTTAAAATGCGTGGATGGATTGGGATAATGGTTGCTACAAACGAATTTGATTTTTTTTAAACATTGAGAAAACAAATTTCTTATAAATTAAAAACTGAATAAGTCATTAAATTTCCTTTCTGTCCCGAGCTCCGTCTCGCCAATTTCGTCAAGACGGAAATCCGTCTTGAGACGGAAGGTCTTGCATCCATGTGGAGGAGGTGCACCTCCCCTTGTGACCCCTCAGAGCCTACATAGCAAACTAGAAGCTTCTAAGGCACAGTTTTTGATTTATGCGACATACATACAGACGTCACAAGAAAACTCGTCGCAATTAAGTCGGGGATGGTCGAAAAGGATTTTTAGGCTGTTGATATGTTAGGAGGTACATATGCACGGTGCTGATAGGTCGAAAAAACGACTCAACATTCATTCGGGGCTGAGCAAAATCAAATTTAAGACTCAAATTTGAGTGAAATTTTTTTTGTGATCACAATTCTTCCTTTACTACTTGAAAGGAAGTAACAAGTGCAGTTCTGATATAATGAGCCATTAACTCTTAAACTACATAAATAGATTGTTAAATTGAACACAAATGAATCAACGAGAAGTGTTGCACACCTATCATTTTCATGTTATTAAAAAACTTAGCATAATAATCATATATAAAATTATTATTAACAATCATGTTTATTTTTTAAATTTTTAATCATGTTTTGTTTATGTAACTAGGCAATGAAACCATTCTTTCAGCTTTACCAGTGCAGATTTTGGGTTTAACAATTCAGAGTCGAAGGTAAAAAAATCAAAGAGTCGGAGTGGGACATTTTAACTCAGAGTTTGCATTTCTGCTTGTGCTTAGAGTTCGAATCAAAGTCGGAAACATATTGGGATTCGCAGTCAGTCATTTTCCACCCGACTCCGCAGCCCTATATTTCACTCTCATCTACAAAGTAGAAATAATATGACTTACGTTACTCTGGCCGTAGGTACGGAACTCTTTTGATGCAAAGTCACAAAAACGCAAGTCCAGTTCTGATGTAATCAGTCATTTACTATTTAATTAAGCAAATATTGTTTAATTGTGCGAAAACTAACCATTAAGGGCTAAAGTATACATATTTTCTCAATGTTAACAATCATGTTTTGTAGCCTTATTCATGTATCAGCTTTGTAACTAGTCAACAAAATCATTATTTTCTGTTTTTTTTGCCGCCCTGCAAAGTTATGAAAATGGACTCACGTTAGTCTGGTTCTGAGGTACAGAATTATAGTAAGAATCAAACATTTATTGCAAATAGTATAGCTGGAAAACTTCATCAAATTGCCCACTGATTTCAAAGTATTTTTCAAATGCTCTTAATTTATCTAATTGAAAGATATCAAACCAGGTTTAATAAAGGAAGCAGTCGGTTCAGTAAAACATACAAACAACTGTGTTTAAGATTAAGTACAAAACAATAATTTTTAAATTTATTGAACAAGTGAAAGTTTTTACAAAGATGAGATAGTTCTTCTATAAAGGTTTTGTCTTTGATATCATAGTCCTGAAAAAGTAAAAATTAACATTTTAGTGAAGAGATTGGGCATACAATCTCAATAATAAAAAATGCAGGCATATAACTTTAGTGACTTAGCATATAACTTTAATGACTGATAATTATTTAAGATATTATCTTCTTTTATGAAGATATTTGATGGCAGTCATAAGAGGATAAGACTTTTTTCTAGAAAACTAGAAAGACTATTTTTTCTAGCAAGATTGAAACACTTCATATAAAATTCATTAAATATGCAGAAACAAATATGTAGATCATTGATATTAACCCATTAATGCCTAGCGTCCCTTTTTAGGGACAGTTCAAAAAAGGGTCTGAATTTCCCCAAAATGAACATTTCAACCAAATAATAGTGTTCAATTAGTACCTTGGTATTGTTTCAATTCGTTATTGACAGATTGCAGCACATAACCATTGTAAAGTGTGTTCTGTAGCAGTTTTAATATGATCTTTATCCAGAACAACATCGTTCACAATCTCAAGAAAAAAAGCTAAGTTTTCAAAGCTATTCTCAGCTTTCCAGTTTATTTTAATTGCTGATTTTGTTTCTTCTTATAAAATGTCTTTTTAAATATTATATCGTAGGCAGAAAAACATTTTAGTAAAAAAGTATGTACCCACTGGGGTCTATCGTAACTTTTAAGGGACGATTTTTGTTTCCTTAATAAAATTATTTTTTACATAATATTTTTTAAAATTATTTTTCTTGTCCATTAAACACTGTTTGTAACCAGTATACAAAATATATTTGGAAAAAAAAAAGTCAGGCATTAATGGGTTAGTATCATATGGCACTAAAAGAAGACACTATACAGGGTTGCCACTCAATTCCAGGGGAAAAATTCCCCGTGTTTTCCCTGGCATGAATATGCAGTATTATGAACGAGCGAACACTGATATTCTATATGAACATTAATATCCTGGCACCGAAAAAAAAAAACTAACGAAATAAAAACATAGGGAGACAAAGCAGAATTTATTAAAACTGCAATCATAGAACGGATTGATGACTAATCTCACTCTCGAATTAAATTAGCATAGGCTTTAAAATGCATTTCAAACTAAGTAATAAATATTTTTTGTTTCTATAATACACAATTAAATATTTACTAATAAATAAACTTAGCAAAAAAAAAAAAACAAGTAAAATTACTATTTATTTTATTTTATTTATTATTATTATTTTATTCATTTGCGCATAAATTTATTCATTGGTAGTTTTTATATTTTAGAATCCATTTTGGCAACTTGAACTTTTGAAAAAAAGTTAAATTCCCTGCACTTTCCAGATTTTTGAAGAAATTTTCAAAATTCCCTGTATTTTCCCTGTTTTCTGTTGATTCTTCAATTCCCTGTATGTATTGCAGGTATGAAATAAGTCATTATAAAAGGTTCTACAATAAAATTTGAAGCTTTTACAGTATACTAGAATATTTTCAAATTTTTAGACAAGTTTTTTGAGCACTTGGGTTAGGAAAAATTATGGGCATAAGAAATTGAAAAAAATCTCTGACATTTTAAGGGGAGTGAGAAAGGACTTAAAAGTCAACACTTAAACCCTGATAATTAACAAAATATCATTCACTCACCATATTACATGGTAGGAATTCAATAAAGCTCATGAATATTTCCAACATGATTGCCACTAGTAAGAAGGATACCTTTCAATTTTTTTGAGGGTTTCATCATTTAAATGAATTATTGGATTTATTTATTTCACTTAATGCATTTATTTATAACTTCTCTGATCAGTATGCATTCATTTTACACGAATATTATATTCTTTTTTTATTTTTAATCATTAACCCATTTATGCCCAGTAGCCTAAAAACGGGAAGCTTGTTAGTTACTGCATACAAAAACCTGTAATGGGTATATCATTTTATTAAAGCTGTTTTTCACAAGTTAAATAGTCCTTCTCTTGAGAAAACCACACAAAGCCGCTAGTTGGACATCAGAGTTTATTTATTGACAGCTATTTTCAGACAAATCAGTCAAGCAACGATCCAGCATGGGTGGCCGCAGAAAGTAAGTATTTTTTGCGAACTTATTTTTCATTAAATTAAACTATTTTAAAATTATTGCTTAAAATTGATCACAGATGCCTTCTGTAATGTTACTCTGCAAAAGTAAAGTCAAGTAAGGTCGTATTTTGCTCACTTATCTGCAAAATATTCCATAAAAAGGATGTTAAATAAGTTAATAAATATGGCAACGGCGAACTATTTTAAGCATAAAATGTATGTAAACCATTCCAAGTAAGAGTTTTAAGCAGATAAAAATTGAAAAAAAATATTTAAAAAGCTTGGGCATAAATGGGCAATAGCAAATCTTTCAATAAAAAAAATATAATTTAGTTTTACAACATTAAATCCATGTGTTTTTAATCAACATTTAGTCAATTATTAAGTCAATTCTTTGTGGGAAACAATTACTTTATCACTTTTTGTTGCCAAAACAAATTGTATAAATAAATTGAAATTCGTTTGAAAATGATTTTTGTTTTGTAGTCTGCATTAAAAAAAAATCAATAAAAAAAAAATAAATAATATTCACATGAAATAAATACAAACATATTTGAGAAGTTATAAATAAATGATTTAAGTGAGATAAATAAATCTAGAAATTCATTACGCAATGTTAAATGATGAAACCATTAAAAAAATTGAAAAGGGTCCAGAATTAAGTGTACTAGTGTGTACACCAGTGATGGCCAACCCGCGGCACGCGTGCCACAGTGTGGCACGGCAGAGAAGCAGGAGTGGCACGCGAAGACTTGTAGAAAATTTTTAAAAATTGAGAGCATAATACCCAAAACTAAGACTCTTACCCAGAAAAATAGAACCTTCAGCAGCTGACATGTTTCAGGAGGCTGACATACCCATTGCCAACACAATTGTACTTATCGTTAGTTTTGGACATACAAAAATTAATACAAAAATGTCAAATATTACAATACAGGCAAAAAAAAAAAAAAAAAAAAAAAAAAAAAACAACAACAACAACGAAGTTATGTTTACTGCTTAATTTTTGTTGTTTAAATTAATAATGCATACTTAATGCTTGAAAAAATTTCCGCTAAATCATTAATTTTAAAAGATGTTTCAGTACTGATTGCATCGTGTTTGTACCACCATGCACCAATTATATGAGCTAGCTTTGTGTGAGTTTTGCGGCAAGAAAGAGCATTACATTCAGGTTTTGAATTACTTGTCAGCGATATTTGTGCGTAACACGAATGAAACTTTCGATGCTATAGAAGAATTTTTGGATTTAAAGCTAAATACTTTCAGCGCCAGGTGAGGAAATGTTTGAAGAAGTTAACTCTGTCACTAAGATAAAGAAACCATCGGTATCAAAATTCGGTATTGGTGGCAGAAAAGGAGCTCCTTAAGTGTTTTTTGCTGCATTGCTTGAAATTTATTTTGGAAGACAAATTTTTAAGGCTCATTGAATAGGGTCGAGTAACTTGTGAACCTTTTCTCAGGTGAAAGTTTTTTTAAAAAAGTGAAGAGGCTGACAAGTTACTCCTTCATTGAAATGTGCCCCGATAGCTATACAAAGGAAAAATACTCATGCTGTTTTAGAATTTGAGGGAATGTGTTATAAAATATCTTGAAGGAATAAGAGAATGTTATTTACGAATGAAGATTAGCAATTAAATTCAGCTATTTCGTACTTTATTGTCTGGCGCCTAAATAATTCAAATTTAAGATTTTAGGGCAAAAATTGTTTCCTAAACCCATATAGATCATACACATTCCTTTACAATGAAACTTCCAAACAATTTCTTTCTCTTGACTTCGGAGAAAAAAGATTAACACATTTCACATCAATACTGGAAGTAGCTACCCAAAGGTAATAATGTCCTCAGGATTGATAGTAAAAAGTTTACATCTGTTTTGAAGTATGCATTCAGTAATATATAGGTTTGATGAGTTTTAAGATGACAAAAAATTACTGATGTTTTCAAATTCTTCGTCTATTTCTTTGCAAGACATTACTTGTTGTTTGCCCAAAATCTTAACTAAAATTGCCGACATGTTGCGTCTTATAGCATTGGAAATCAAGTATAAAAGTCTACTTTTATTGCCAGTCATCCAAATTACATTGAATTTTGCAACTTTGTACCAACAACATTTTTTTATTTGTTACACGCTTTAGATGTCTGGTGCTGTCGTAAATTTTGTTCAAAAAATGTTTGTGAACAAATATATTTTTTAATGAATATAAAAAGAATTATAATAGTATTGAATGCTAACTGATAGCATTTAAAACCCTGATATGTGTTAGCTTTTTCAAGAACTAATTCTAAAATTATAAACGGGGTAAAAGAGGGACCCATCCATAAGCCATATTAAGCACTGACTGTTTAGTTTTTAGAATTTTTTTTTTTTTTTTTTTTTGTTATTTGCTTATATTTTAAACACAACCCTACTGACTGAGCGTATAAAAGTTTTTTTACGCTATCTCTTATACTCGGATTTTTTTCATTTGTTTTATCATTTTCACCCCTCAGACTGACGTGAAAAAATGTACTAGTTAATTGTACTAGCTAAAAATGTACTAGAAAATAACCGAGTCAGTCAGCAAATAATCTTTTTTAACTTTTTAAAAATTTTCAGCTTGTTGAAAAAATTGAAAGTGGCACGCCGAACTTTTTTCACCCAGAGAGTGGCACTCTTCCCAAAAAGGTTGGCCACCCCTGGTGTACACCAAGCACAGTTTTTTGACTACTTGAAAATAAGGTAATAAAAATAAACACACTTACTGTGTTAAAGTTTTGTTTCCTCGGCTTAGAACAACGTAAGGCAACTGTGTTTCCTTTAGTTTTGCTTGGAGCAATTTTAAAGTGTTTAGAGGTGTGTCAGTAGGGGTCATCTGCTTCAATCTCTGCAAAAAGAGGTTTGAAAATGTAAGAATCTTTACATATAAAAATAAATGTATGTACCTATGTATATCCTTCATAGACTCAAAAACTGATTTCGCTAAAAATTTCACAACTTGTTTGTGTCCTCACTGGGCACATCAAGAGACCAATTAGAAAAAAAACTGACAGGTAGTTCCTTTTTTTACTCCAATTTTAGTTGAAACTTCCATATAAAATCCCCAATTTTTTAAAAACTTTCCTCCATTCAAATCGATATTTAGTGCTTCATCTCAACTTCCCCTCGATAGCTAATTTTACATTTGATATTGTCTTTGCTTCGCGTGGTTTTCTAAAGCTTCTTTCAATTTAAATTGTTAAGAAAAGTTTATTTCGTGAGTATTCACCCTTGGATATATAATACTGCTGCTTTAATTTCTTTAAAAGTAGAAATGCAGTTTTTTTTAGAAAATCATCCCAGATAAATAATACATTTAAGTTTGATTTTACATTATCCTTCACGCCGATTTAACTGTCCATGTTGTCACAAAAACCACCTTCTTGGATTTTGCATGCTGCATTTTAACCTGCACGACCCCGGGCATATCCACTAGTATATTATATTTTAATCTCGCCTGTTTTCAAGTGAATAAAAAAATGTTGCAATTATTCTATGGTTCAGACTTGTGCTGAATACATTGAGAAGGGGGAAAAAACATATTAATAAACACAAAATTTCAAAATATAACACAATAGTGAGCAGTTTTTTGTTTAAGAATGAAAAGAAAAACAGAAAAAGCAAATTCTTTGAACTTTCTACTTCAACAAAATAAGTAGACTTTTAACAAAGTTAGTAGTGAAAATGTAATAAAAAAACTTATTAAGACTTTAATATTTGTCCAAAATGTATGCAAAACTTTCCATTAAAATATATTTAAACTGATAAAAGATATTTCAAAGGATGCATATTTATTTATATCTTACTGTATCTTGGTCTAATTTCTTCATTCTTTTATTAACTTTATTCTTGCCTGGTCCTTTTCCATGAAATTTATGCGAAAGGTAACGAAAAGCTTCTTTAGGTGTCAATAGCCTGCCACTGTCGTCAATATATTCCAATTTCACATCAGGCTTGTAATTGCTTTTATCTTTAAATTCCTGCACAGGACCAGTATATCTGTCCCTTTTGCCGAACTTGTCATCTTTACTGGAATTTAAAGATCATAAATCATCAGAAAGAAATTAAAAAATAATAACATAGAAATAAATTAAAAAAAAATAAATGTATAAATTAAATAACTTTAAAGCAGACAAAATGTAACAACAAATTTGGAGATTGCAATAAAATATAAAAAACGTTCTATAATCATTAAATCAAGAATGTACATTCAATCATGCAAATATTGTTGTGTCAATCGGAATTCAAAAGTTTTTTAAGTAGCAGAAAAACATTCCTAAGTAAAGACACTACACTCAAGCAAATCCTATTTATCTACTCTATCAATGACATTCTATGTTCACAGAAAATTGAAAACGTATATTTTAGCTTGATTCTTCAACAAAAAGAGTCAAATACATCGTTTAAATAAATTTATAGATCAATCAAAAAACAAAAAATACTATTGCAATTATCAAACAATGCAACTAAAGGCTGTGATCTAAAAATGGTCCTCCAAAATGTTCCGTTTTAAGTAACTGTGTTGCTTGAATAAGTAAATTAAGTTAATAAAATAAAATAAATAAATGAAATACTAGCGATGTATTTGAATAAATTTGCTCAACAAGATCCAGACATGTGACCCAAATAGAGTGAAAAATACTGAAATTAGGTAGCTGTGCGAGCAAATACAAAATTGTTGATATCAGGCTTGGAGTAATCGTCGATTACGTAATTATAATCTGCGTAATCGATTACATTTTTCTGTAATCATAATCATAATCTGAAAATAAGACACTCGTAATCGTGTAATCATAATTTTAATCAAGTATTTCTTGCGTAATCGTAATTGTAATCTAAGTTTGAATAATCGTAATTTAGCCTTGTAATCGTGTAATCCCGACTTGCTGAAAGTTAAAAAGCTTCTAAGTTACGTTTCTACAATGCTGTGAAGAGATGAAGTTCAATACAAGCTTCCGAAAGACTTGAGAGCTGTTTAGTGATTGTTACGGGCTGTTTGTAAATGAGGGTAATAAAACTGAGCTCTAAGTGCTTTTCAACCTTCAGGCGCCTATCACAAAACGTCTCCCCTTGATTTTTAGGATGGGTTATCCATTTTTCCTTTCATCAGCTGTCAGTGACAGCAACAAACGAAGTCGTCGTTGCCTCCAGGGCTAGAGAACTATGGCTCTGGCCACCTCGGAATAGAACCCTGGTATCAAAATACTAACACATGCTTTCAGTTCAACTGGATTCTGTTGGGGATTCTGTCGTAGCTTTTAAAAATCTGACATAAAATATTGTTATAAAATGATTCTCTGTAAACTCGTCATTTTCCATACACATAGCTGCCAACCTGTCAACTTAAAAAAAACTTACAATGTACGCGGTGCTATATCTTTACGCTTTTTTGACAATTATAAAGCAAGGTATTAAAATTCAAAGTACTAAGTTAATATTTTCAAATCCTTACCTGTACTTGATCAGTGCTTTTACACTCAAAATAAAAAATAATAATAAACAAATAAAATAAATTTAAAAATAGGTAAACAAATGAACTTTTATTTGTGCACAGCTTTGCAATAAATTCAGAAGGGATTTACTCCTTTCTTCAGCCATTTTTGATATTATAGCTGTGGTTTTTGTTCTCGCACAGCTATATTTCCGTGCAGTTTCACTTTTAGGAACATTTTTTTGAATAATGGACCAGCGTGATCCGCAACGGCAATCGGCAAATTATGTTCTAAAACGAAAGCAGTGAAGAGGCATTCGGCATTTATTACATTAAAGTCCTTATCTTCTTGGAAAAATGTCCCAATATTGGCGCTTTTTACGGTAGATGTTGACAGGTCTTTCTGTGAAAATATGTTGTTTGATGTCGTTCGCTCCTCCGTGTGCAATCTTGATATCCGTACTGCAAACTGAGCAAAATGCAAAGTGTGGTCCTTTTCGTGATTTCAGGATAATCTTTTGAATAGCATTTCAGAAATACCTGGTCATATGCCTTTGCTTTCGACATTTGTAACTTAAATAACAAACTTTCGTACTTTCGAACACCACGTGCAATTTTCATAACAAACACATCGCTGCGTGTTATAATAGTCAGACAGAATGCCTCGTGCGCGATTGCAGCACAGACCAGAGATTTAGCCTTAGGCCACGCCTCCTTAAGTTGACGTCGCTGGAAAACCCCACCAATCACGTTGGCACTTTCTTACTGCTTGGCTGCAAAACTTATCATTCCGCTCTTAACTGCTTCGCCAACCGAGATTTCGTGCCAAATGTTGGCTTCGAACGAAAGTCTTTGAGAGACGCGTAGCACAGAATAACAGAAGAGAATTTTTGTGCTTTTCAACGTCGGTTACATCACGCTTTAGGGGTTGCTCGAAAAAATACCGGAAGTGAAGGGAAACTTGAACCGTTCGCACCTTGTCGTAAAAATAAAACCCAAAACTTGAAAATTGTACAAATCTGCCATACGACCGTACAAAACGTCTGAAAATCGTACAATGTACGGCTAAATCGTACAAGTTGGCAGCTATGCATACAGCATCTGTCCGGGCATGTGTTTTTGAAATGGTCGTATAATTATTATAATATTGCTCAGAAAATGAATCTATAACTTTGGTTCGAAAGAGGGCCAATTGAAGTTTGTGTTTTTCTGATAAATCATAATGGGGGGTAAGTCCCCTGCCTAGTATAACTAGGCAGGGAACTGTTTATTTGCACTTTGATGCGTAATATCTGCAAAATAATTCAAACATAATTAGTTATGAAGCTACCTATAAATTTAGGTACAAATTGTGGACATAATAATTAATATGTTTCATAATTAAACTAATTAACATTAATAAAATTACATCACAGAGGACTGTTTTCGCAACGACCCAGATGCATACTTTCATCACAAATGTGGCTCTGAAATTAAACAACGTGGCGTTTCAACACTGTTCTCAGCTATTTCCGCAAATTCACACTGATCACTTTAAACTTCATGCCAAAAAACATTTTCAAGATTAACGGTTTTTTTCTGCAGCTTTGAATTCGTGGCAGGGGACTGTTTGAAAAAGCTACGGACAGGTTTTTGTATACTATATTAACGTAATTAAATACGTAATTAGACCTTATTTCATAAAAAAGATATAATTGCATTATTCTAATCTTAGATATTAATTGCCAAATTTATGTAGCCGTAATAGGTTTTATGAAATACTGCCTTTAAGTGTTCAACTATAGGATTGGGACAGCCAGGGGACTGTGTATTTGGTGCTTAAATAATTTCTAGAAAAAAAAATTGTTATCGCTCCAAATACAATTGTGCCACAAAGTATTAATTATGTAAAAAGTATTAAGAGCGATAATTACTTTATTAGACTTTATTATTTTTTAAATAATCAGTCCAAACAACGAATTATGAATACACTGAGAATCGTCCATGTGCATGTTTTTTGATGTTGGTAAAAGTTTTGCTTCATGTCGAAACTTCATTATTTGAAGTTGCATTAACACTTTGTTCTAAACATTTTTCTTTTTCTTTTACAGACTATATTTAGAAATGAACCGTCTTCTTGCGTTTATGTCATTAGTTTTTAACAGTAATGAAATTTCCATTCAGTAAAAAAAACGATTCTCATTAAAGTAGTACTATAAAATATGAGTATTGCATTGCTTTTTTAGTATCATTTGTTTTTGAAATCCTGAAGAAACTCCTTTTTACAGCTGAAAAGCTTAAGGCAAGTGTTGCTTACGTAATGTAGTTTGATTTTCTTTATTAGAGAAGTAATAAATAAATGATTTAAGTAAAATAACTAAATCTTATAATTCATTATGCAATATTTAATGGTGAAATCTTTAAAAGTGTCCAGAAATTAATCCACTAGTGCATGTACATGTTGTCGGCACCATGCTAAAATAACGAATGCGAAAAATCGAGTTTTTCAAGTTCGATGGTTTTCTGTAGTACTAAAAAAGGGCTACCTACTGGTAAAATGATGAATCTGTTAGATGGTTGCAAGCCAATGTCATTTTTACGAATTCACAGCTTTGCGCTATTAAGTTATGCTATATTTACGAATATGATATTTAACAGTTTACACAGTTAAACAAATAAAAAAATATATTTTAAAAGATTTATTGTCTTATCTTGTGTTTAATAAAAGTTTCTCTTAGCAAAACAAAACTTTTTTTTAAATATTTTCCTCCATTATTATTTAATTGTGTATCAATTTTGTATCCTAGATGTAAAGTATCGAAAATGAATGCCATGAAACTTCATTGCAAGCTATCGAATATTCTCTTCAATTTCATGTTCGATACTTTACCTTCAATTCAGTGACTTTCGACCAAAAATGTCCATTTTGGTAAAGTAGCGAATATTTTTAAACAATTATTATTGATAATTTTACAAATAATTAAAATTAAAATGATACCTTCGAACGATAGTTTTACACTTAAAGATATCTATAAAAATTTAGAAATTGAAAATAACCAAACGCGTCAGGTGGGAAAACATTATATTCAGTGTTTTGGCTCTCCTGAAAAGTTCCAATTTTCACATTCGTAATTTTAGCATGGTGCCGACGATGTATCTAATCACCTATATACGACATATGGATAAAATAGTTGTGCAACATTTAAGTGCACTTCAAATGGATCAAATTAATTTGGATGTGCTTTTATTTCATTTATTGCTCCTTTACTGCAGCAACGTCAGAATTCAAAAAATAAAATAAATCGTAATCGGCACATGATAACAATAACCGATTACATTTTTTAAGGTAATCTAATCGTTGCTGTAATCGTAATAGCGATTTCACAGACTGTAATTGTCAACGTAATCTCCAATTTTTCATGTTTGTAATCGTAATCGATTACATTTTCTCGTAATTGACTCCAAGCCTGGTTGATATATTGTACTACACCTGCAACTTCAAACATGGGCTTTTGGTTCTATATAGCCAATTATTTTAATTGGATGCATGAAATTAATCGGTAGATGTTAAATTTAACTAGTGATGCTCATTCTTTTTGTTTTGCACTCGGTATTTTGCTATTTCAATACTGAATTCAGTAAAAATACTGAAAAATCACATGTCTGATTATCATTTAAGTAAGTGCGCATATTCAACATCTTTTCCACTAAAAAGGAAACATACTTTAGCTCAGAATCAGAATTTATGCAGGGCATGAAGCAAACAACGTAATACTTAAAAAGAACAATAACAGTAACTTACTAGAATTTCTTTTCTATAGTATAGTACTGGGCTTGCAACTGGCTGGTTCTGGGTGCATTACCTGCTTCTTTGGAGTCTTTATCTAAATAACCTAAGTTCAAATAAATAAAAAGAATATTTAAAATTTGTTGACAGACTTTAAGGAGTTACAGGTACTAACAACATTTATTCTACAAAGCAACAATAAAAGTTAGTAGCTGTAGTTTTGGTAGGTTTAATGTTTCAGTTATAAAAATTATCATTGATTTCTTTCAATGCTTATTAATTTACTTCAAATCCAAAATTTAATTTAAATAAACAGAACAACTAAATAAATAAACAAACCTTTCTTAGTAGCAAGTTTCAGAGCTCCAGCGATACCCAAACTGATATCAGGTTCTTCCTCAAGGATGGGCTCATTTTCTCTCATCTAAAACGAAAGAAAAATAAGGTAAATGAATGTTGCTTCAAACGTTTTGAAACTACTTTGAGTGTAGATGTGTAACATACAAATTAGAAAATTATAGAAAAAAAAGGTAATGTAAAATATACTGTCTCCATTCTTCCAAATCATGTTTTTTCACGTTTATACTCAACTTTACACAATTATTAGGGAAAGCTTAATATATAATGCTTAGATAAACATAACTGAAAAAATCAAAGAATAACATGTTGAGTAACAATTTTGAAAACTATCTGACCCGTGCGAAGCATTCAGGCTAGACAGAAGTATTTTTTCTGAATAACAGCAAAAATTTGAGATGCTTGATTATTTTTATCTAATAGCAGTGAAAAAATCTTTTTGAAGCTTGATGAAGTATTATTAAAATTATGGTGTAAACACAAAAAACACTTTTGAGAAATATTATATATGATGATGGAAAGTTGGATTCAAATTCAGCTACAGAAAAAATGAATTAAAATATCTTCTGGCCCAGATTGAAATTCATACCCTTCCCATTATATGCACAAAGCTCCACTAACTGTGCTACTGTGCCTTCATTTTTGAATGCTATATATTGAAATAATGTGCCATGAAAAACAGAAAAAAAAAAAAAAAAAAGACCATGGGTCTATTTTTCGTCAGTAGCTGAGTAAAATGAGGGTTTAATCATGGACTTTGTTAAATAAATAAGGAAGATCAAGTGTGGTAACAGAAAACAAGCTAAAGAAATAATATATAATATAAATGTAAAATTTGGAAATAAAACTATAAAATTACACAATTTTAAGCAGCAGTTGTGGTTTGGCTATCTTAAGCCATTAGCACTCAAACTTTTGGTACAAAGGAAAATTCGTAGATGTATCTTCACAACCAGCAAATTTGAAGCAACACTATGTAGGCAATTAAACTGCACAATATAAAGTGCCTACGAGTATCTCAAAACATTGCCAAGGTATTGGCTGTTTGTTTGTTAACCTTTTGAATCTGGACTATTCGTATAGAAGTTTTTCTTTCGAGACGGGCGGTACAAGTACGGAACCGTAGATCCGTTTTCCTCTGAAAATGGGAAGGTGCAACGGCAAGCACTTAGGTCTTATGACTTCGCAATTCGAAAACAAAGCCGTAATCCCCCAGTAAGGGAGTATAAACTCTTGGAAAAATCCCCTGTTCCAATGGGTAGAAGCGAAAATTTCAACCTCCTCCTCAAAGGAAAAAAGACTTGCGGTACAGCATGTGTACCAGCCGATTTTAAAAGGTTAATGTACAGCTACACAATATAGTGTTTGCTATTTATATCTTTTAAGTATGAGCCAGAAAAGATTCAACTTGAAATCATAATGTGTATGGTGATTCCAGAAAATATGTCTTTAAAAGCTAATAATACCATACATAATAAATAAGAAACTCTGAGCTAGCTTCTGTGCAGTATAGATGAGTAAAATTTAAGTTTCTCCAATTCACTTATTTACCAAATAAAATTGTCACTGCTTAAGGGGTCACAGTACCTCAAAAATGACCAAAAGACCAAATAAATTCTTATTGCTTATTTCAAAAGTAAGGGTTATTTAAAACACTCAGAAAAATAGCACTGCTCTAGCTGAATTATTTAAAAAGTTATGAGTGACTTTAGGGCATGCATGCTGGAAAAGCAAAACTTTAAAGTGCTTTCTCGATGATCAGTTTTTAGTGTTTCTGTGTTACTGGAAATGCTAAGGAATTTTTTCTATTAAAGATACAACTTTAAAGCAGCATTTTTTGCACTCAGGATAATATATTTAACAAAACTGTGCATAAGCATTTCATAAATTAATAAAATTTTTAGAGCTTGTTAAACCTTGAAAAACAAAATTTTCTAAGAATGTTTTATAAAAAAAGTCACAAAAAATTTTCAAATCAATATATAAGAAAATGAATGCACAGATTTTTAGAGGTAATTCTTGTGATCATTTAGCAAAGAGAAATTTTGAAATTAGTGCAAAAACAAAAAAGCCTTAGGGTTCTTAAAAAATTGAAATTTTCTTAAATTTTTCAAATTTTCAAAAAAAGTGGGCAAAATTTTTAATGTTTGAAAATAAATTATTGATTGTTAAATAAGTGCAGAAACAAAGATTTCAAAGAACTACATTTTTCACGTAAATTCAAGAAAATTGTTAGAAAGGTACTGTAACCCCTTAACTGTTCAGCAGGTGTTATCATTCACTGGCATATGCTTTTGTCACTAGAAATCATCTCTCTATTTTATGCAGCGTTGCTTGGCCCTATATGATATGCGGCCGACGAAACTGATTAATGTGGCTTGTTTTCGAGATCAATGTTATTACAAACCACAACTTATTTTTTGGAAGCTTCTAAAACAACCAACTTTCTTCATTTGGAATTAAAATGATGGTAAAAAATGTGTAGCCAAAGGTAGGAATCGGTTTCTAAGACACAGATGGAAGCTTCATATTAATAAAGTTGGCATGTCTATGAAATGCCAACAATATGTAAATGTATGTAATGATAACAATAGTTCTTTGTCTAGTTTTCTTTCTTTCATTCTGTTTTTTCATGATACGTACAAATAACTAAAATATATTTAAGCTTTATGTATGTTTTGTACAGCAAGATTCATTTTAATATGAGGTGCGGCCCTTGGGTAAAATAGGTTGGGTACCACTGATTTTATATATGTGTGTGTGAGTTTTTTTTTTTTTTTTTGAGGTTAATCAATAAAAAAGTTTCTCAAAAGAAAAAAAAGAATATCCGAAAGAAGCGTATTCAAATGTAACTTACCAAAATTTCTGCAGGTTTCTCATCTATGTCGACTTCGTTCCAAGCCCCACGATTTTGAGCCTCCAGTTCTTGCTTTTGCCTTTCATCTAAGAGTTCTTTTTTAAGATCCTAAGAAAGTCAAATTCAGTAAATAAAACCACACATGCAAGCAATAGTAACAAAAAATGGGTTCATTTCTGAATATCGCCCACATTTTATATTAGTTTAGTACAGTTGGTGAAAGGAGAGACAAGTATTTCTTAACTAATTTTACAGAAGCTCCACCGAATAGATAGTTAAAGTAACTTTAAGCAAGAGGAGAACAAAAACCACACTTGAGTTTCATACAGTTAAATAAAGCTCATCATTGCCATAAGAATTGTTGCTAGAACAATGTTTTATCCTCATAACAATACAGTACATTCTTTCTAATTTGAACTGTGGGATAGTTAAAACAAATGTTGATTCCTTGTTGCACTTTTATAACTTCTTTCAGAAGCAAGTTTTGATTAATTTGAAGTTTGTTCAGCAAATAATAATAATAATGAAACTAAATCTAAAATTTGAATTTGATAACTCAAAAAAAAAAAAAAAAAAAAAAAGACCGCAAAAGAACATAAAATAAACTAAATAATAAACTAAATAATATAATAAATAAACTAAAAATTTGAAAATTTTGCACACATGTATTTAAAGGTACAAGGGAAGCTTTTTTCAATGCAGAAGATGTTTTGAGCTTTCAATGTAAAGCAGCTGTTACAAAGATCTTTGTGAGCCTTAAAAAAATGCTTCATAATTTAAGGAGATTTGTTGTGTAGCAAACCAATGTGAGGAACAATTAATTTCACACCATAGATTCAAAATTTTGCATAAAATCTAAATTTAGAAAAATGAAGTGGAGTCACTTAAAGTGGAAATTATTGTCCTGAACGAGCATTCTAGATATTTCAAACTTTTTTGCTTCCATTCTGAGGTGCAAATTATTTAGCCAACTGTGCTATTTTGTAATGGTAAACATTATTTTATAGGGTAGTGTGTGTGGGGGGGGGGGGAGGAATAGGCTTTAAATTCACTGAGATGTTGACATTGGCTTTATAAATTGTACACAATTAAACATAAATTACTAAACAGCTTGCAGCCTTTAATTGCAATTACTACAAAATTTAAGTTTTCAAAATAGCATTAGGTATTTTAGCACAGGATGAAATGGAACCCACTTCTTATTCCATGAGTCATGAGCGATGGAGAACAATGGACACCATAATCAGAAACAAATTATTTTTTATTTATTTACACAAATCAACAAGATGAGAAGCCAATTTGCCCTTTTTCCCGGATAGTGGTCAAGAAATATTTCATAAAAGTATTTTCCCGGTTATGTTTTTCTCATCTGTTCAAGGGATGAGTGCCAAGAGTCTGAGTGACCTCATGCGCTCTCGCGGAGGGCAAGTGTGTAAAACCCAATTGCGCAATCAAGGAATTCCTAATAAATCAGTCATGAACACCCCCCCCCCGCAAGTGTTGCCTCAGTGGAGTAGATCATTTTATTTCTTACAAGAGTGTCTTATTTTAGGTCTCAATATCAGTATAAAGGCAATTACAAATATAGACAAGAACCATGTGGCTAGCTGGGAAAAAAACTTATTTGAAACCCACCAATTTTTAAAGCTTAACAGCTTATGTAAGTTGATATTAAAACACTTTTTACGCATATTTTAAATAGGAAGCTCACTTTTATAATTTATTTAGACTTAGATTCAAATTGTTTGAAGCTTGTACAAGATTCAGTGCAATTTATATGAAGATAGAAAGCGAGTAAACTTCTTGCTTTTACATTTATCAGAAAACACATTTCACGCAACATGACTTATTTGATGCTCTTGAAACAACAGCCTATAATGCAAGCTACGCTATTATATAAAAACTGTAAAATATTTCTAGAGTAAATAAAGAGAAAAATATTCTTTTTGAGAATTAGCAAATATGCTTATGCACTTTAAAATTATTTTAAATTAAAAATAATGTAATATTTCCAAAAAAGTGAAAAATAATATACTCAACCTCATATGAGACTAGCCAAAAGAAAAAAGAGGACAGGTATTTTTTCATGGATCAATAATTAAAAGTAAAATAAAATACAACACAAATATCACTCAAATAAACACATAAAAATAAATTAAACAATAATAACAAAAGCATGCACAGGACCCTACCATCATCTGCATCTTCATATTTTATTAAATGAAAAAACTAAAATTTTTTTTTATCTTTTTGATAACAGGAAAGATCTAAAACCAAAATCGACTTGGATAAAAATAACAAAATTACTTTTAAACAATGTCAAAAATGTAATGATGATACTTCTGGGTAAACACTTCTAACAAATTGAAAATAAATGTCGGAGAGTACATACAGCCATGTTCATCGCTTCTTCATCTATCGGTTTCCCGACTATCCCATAACGTTGGTATTTCACCCAGGATGTCCGTCTCAAATTCAGCCAATTGAATTTTAATTCACATGTTTTCCTGCCTTGCTTTAGTCTATGGAGTTCATTACTGCTTCCACCTTCTGATAGTTTCCAAGTACCTAAGAAATTAATAAAATAACCTACTAATAGCTTACCATTAGCAATAAAAACAACTTACAATTACAATAACTTTTACCCCATAGACATACGATGAGGTCCAGGAGGATGTCCATTCATTACATGATTCATTCTGTACTTTGATGTTTTTCAAGGACAGCATTCATATGAATATGGCCATAGCAGGACTCCTTGAACACATCACTAGGATCTAGGTCTTTGCCTTTCCGGTCGCATTTTTGCAAAATACAAATTTACCAGCTACAATTAAGAAAATTTAACATCGGTATTTTTAGCATATTTTTGTACAATAAGAAAAATAAAATATCGGAATATGGGGAAAGGAATAGTGATATTTAATGAATCCTATGAAATTCTAGCTAACATTATTCAAAATAGTATTTAGTTCACATATATTTGTCTTTTGTCTTACGGGCCATTATGCTCCCCCCTATTTTAAATGCAACTACTAGCGTTTTTTCAAAAAATTCAAACTTAGTTCTCTCAATACTAAGTACAATTGATGAAAGAAAAATTGACAAATAGACACAAAATTAAATTTACAACAGAAATATTAGCCTAATAAAAATTTTGAAGATGGAAATAATGTTTGTACCATTTTTTGATTCTGTTTAAAAATCAATTCACAAACACAGTTTCCTATTATTTCATTAGAATTATTTATATTCCTTTCTATTTATTTATTATTTCATTCTCAGTCTAAAAAACTTAATAAACAAATATTTTTACAATACTTAAATATACATACTTTTTAGGAGAGTTGAACAAACATTTCTTTGCTTCAACTCAATGCATTGCTCAGTTCTTTTATTCATCCTGATCTTCATCAATAACCACATTAGAAAGATCCTCGTCTCTATTATTTTATTAGAATTATTATTTTCCTTTCTATTTATTTAATATTTCATTCTCGTCTAAAAACTTTAATATAAAACAAATACTTTACAATATAAATATACATACTTTTTCAGGAGCAGTTGTCATTAACATTTCTTTGCTTCAACTCATGCATTGCTCAGTTATTTTATATCCTGATCTTCATCAATAACCACATTAGAAGATTAGTTTCCTATTATTTCATTAGAATTATTTCTATATTCATTTCTGTTCGATTTATTATTTCATTTCTCAGTCTAAAATACTTAATAAACAAATATTTTTCATACTTAATTATACATACTTTTCGGAGCAGTTGTCATAAACATGTCTTTGCTTCCAGTTTTTTTTGCTTTACTCAAAATGCATTGCTCAGTTCTTTTTACATCCTCGATCTCTCATCAATAAACACAGTAGAGAGATCTAACATTTCTTCATTATACGAAGAGGAACTTGAACATTTTTTTTACACAAATCGATGTTGACTGATTGAAAAACTTTATTTCCAGGGCAGTTAGTGCAATGGAAACAAAAGAGTATATTCAACATCTCTTTTGAATAATGCTCCAGATACTCTAATGGCAAACTCAGGGCTCCCGCTAGATACTCACAAAGCTGGATCCCAAGGACCCACCGCTTTTGAAAAAGTGGGTCCATTTTAAAAATAGTGGGTCCCGTACTCCGTAGAAAAAAAATGAATAAAAAAGGTGAAACAAGAATTTTTAATCCATAATCAAAAATAAACAACATTACAGATTCAAGCTGTGTAAAATAAATAACATTACAGACAATGAAGTCGTCATAGGTCGCGTTGGTTGAAAAAAAGCATAGATAATCTGCACCACCTCTGCACTTTCGTCCCACAAGACGAATTTAAGTTTCAAGCATTGAGTCCCTTTCTGAAATCCGCGTATTATTTCTGTGGCTTGGTTCTAAAAGGGCCAAAGTCAAAAATGTTAGTTTCGAGAAAAAGGCGATGAAAGATGTTTGAGATTTTTTAGAATGATATAACTTTCTTATTTTAAGATTCCCATTATTATGTTTTGGTATGTGTTTATTGTTAGTGTAAAGAAACATTATTTTATCATATGAAATTTTTTAACCTGTTACTATTTTATGTGAATATTATGACATTGTGTGTATATATGACATTGGCTGACATTATAATGGAAATACAACCAATTTTAGTTTGATATTAGACATTGGCCTTTGTAGAATTAGAGTTTTACTAAATTGGAAACTTTTGATGTAAATAACACAGAATGTGAAAAAATTGACATTGGCCCTTTTAGAACCAAGCCACAGATATATATATATATATATATATATATATATATATATATATATAATATTTCAGTGTATATTAATGTATTATTCTGCAATTTTCATCTAAAGAATTTAGGCTTTACACTATTTTAGGATAAAAATTCTCTTTCTTAAAATAAGCTAAAAAGAAATCATTGTTCCAAAAGCAGTTAAATTATTTTCACATTTTTAATTTTGGGAAAAATTTATTACAGATATGTAAGCACAATAGGAGAAAAATAATAATAATTTCAAAATAAAACTCATCATTACCATTATCATCAATCATTGGAATTTTATCTGGATCTGCCTTGATAGTAAAGACTGAATCTTCTTCTGAGTATGGCCTTTTTTTCTTTCTAAAAGATTAAAATAATAAAAGGAAAAAAAAAAGAGTAAAACTTATATTAAAAGATACATAAACAAATCAATACAATATATTTCACATTAAAGTATTTATAATGTCATTGTGATATTACAAGCACACTAAAAATTTCACCCAATTAATCAGAAAGCTTTGTAACAATTTAGCAGTCACAGAAAAAAATTAATGAAGGAGAAGTGAAGAGTACACAAATGATCATAGAACTTTAGATGTGTTTGGTAAGTAAGCAGCAGTATCTACAAATTTTTTGTTTTATTATATTATTAAATATATATATATATATATATATATATATATATATATATATATATATATATATATATATATATACTAGCAGCACCCGCACGGCGATGCCCGTGCAATAAATATTAAGGAAGTTAAGAATAAATAAAGTTTAACTCACTCTTAAGACTTTTCTTCTTTTCGTGTGTGTGTGTGTGACGAACTTATTTATTTTTAGCAAAGTTTTTACGTTTCAATGGAACTTTTGACACAACTGTAGTGCCAAGATTTTCGAAAAACTCAACGAACACAGCAATATTGCCCTTGAAATTTAATATAATTCACTGATTTAACCATAATTTCAATCATGGATGCAAGACCTTCCGTCTCAGGACGGATTTCCGTCTTGACAAAATCGCCAAGACGGACCATGGGACGGAAAAAATATATCTCAATCCTTCAATATTTACTTCCAAAGGAAACAAAATTGAAGGGAATATAAAATCAGATTTCTTAAAAGTACATTTTAATCCTTATTCCAATCCAAACTTTTGTATTGAAGCCTTTCTTTCTCTTTCTGAATAAACGAACTGCAATGGCATAACTCCTTTGTCGGTGTTGATTCTCTTCGACCCCATACATTCCCTTCCCTTAACTTCATCAAATATGACCTACAATTTCGTTTTTAGGATTTTATTTCCTGTGTCTCCTCCTCTAACGTCGTCAAAAATCGCCCCACCTTATCCTAATATCACTAAACTAAACATCGTCTAAAAATAGGTTTTTTGAACTAAAGTCTCGACAAATCCTTCCCCCGCCCCCTCTCGATTACTATACTTAAAACCATGATCTTGCTACTAAAAGTAAAATTAAGCTCCCCCCCCCCCAGTTTAGACAATTTAATGAACAATATATATATTTTTTTTTTCATTTTCTTTGGTATGCATGGGAAGGGGGTCTGAAATATTTTCCGTCTTAGAAGCATGGCCTAACTTGTACCCATGATTTCAATGTAAAATTGGTCGCCAAATCTAAATTTATTAACATAGAGAACCGATTGTATCAGGTAGTTCAGCCACAACCATTCTTCCATGATTTTAATGTGAACATTAAAAGGAAAGAAATATAATGTCTTTCGCACCATCTCTTTGAAGTGATTACAATCTAACAGTGACCCTCAAAAAAGCAAGATTTCAGTGGCTGGGAGGTTTGGTAAATTTCCCGATTGTTGCCAAACTTTACGACGCCAAATACGAAGAATAACTGAATAGCGGTGTTACCGAAAATGTCAGAATGGAACTATTATTGTTAAAAATTTTGTGATGGCGGCATTAAATACATGCTTTAAGCATGCAATAAAATACGCTTTAGACTGCAAACAACTACTGTTCCTTCCCAGAGCGTTTTCTTTTTCTTTGATTTGGAGAAAGTAGTGTTTCACTGGCTGGGAGGTTTGGTAAATATCCTTATTGTTGCCAAACTTTACCACGCCAAATACGAAGAGTTACTGAATAGCCATCACTAAATTTTAAAAAATAATGGGTCATTCCATATAAAATCAACAAATTCTCGAAAAAATTGAAAATAATTGCTTTAACTTATGCTAAAAAATCTTGCATGAACTTTCAGTTTTCAGAGGGCCTTATCTCTTTGATGCCTGGGAATAACAAGACAGTTTTTGTTTCGATTTAAAGGGCAATGTAGCGCCTTCCTCCTCCATGCATTTGCAAACTTTTACTTAGTGTTCCACAGGCTATTTTTGGGGAGTGAAAAGGGCCATCTTTCATTTTTTCTCAAGTTTAATGTATTTTTTCATAATAATCATCTAACTTAGAAGGCTTATCTCCATATATTATTTCTCTAAGCCGAATTCTATACCCGGTCGAAACTCGCTCATTTCTTTATCGAATTGCAAGAAAATTCATGATTTTGAAGCTTATCCCGCGGGCTATTGACGAAAATTAGACCCACCCTCTAAAAAGTGTCGGTTCGTTTTTTATTCGAACTTCAATTTTTGGGCACAAAATTGACTCTATCTAGCGAAATAATTGTCGTATCGTCTCCATTTTGATTTCATTCGAAAGATTAAAAAAAATGCGTTCTTTAGAATGTTTCTCCGCTAGCGCCGCGTAACGAGAATCTCGAAAATCCGCGTTTAAGCGACTTATAAGCGATTGAAGTTTGAAAAAGTTAAATTTTTTGCTCAACGTTAAAATCGTTACATTGTTGTTCAAATCAATTTTAAATGCGACATTTCAAGCCAAGGCTTAGCTCGGTAAACCTTAATTGTAACTTTTATTGTTTCAAAATACTATGGTAGTTTTGCGATAACGTTAGTATTTAGTTTAGTAGTAGCCTTGGGTATTTGATTTTAATATAGGGTATCACTTTTGTAGTAGTTGTAAAAGTGAACGTGTCTTTGATCTCTTTGAAAAGTTGTCAGAACGACGGCAGTAGATGGCGATGTTGTGCAAATGAAGCCAATAAAAATTCTCGTATTAAATTTTAAGTTTAGAGTTTTTTTTTTTTTTTTTTTGCGGAATTCAGCACGGGTCACCTAGTATCTCTTTAATGCCTTCGAATAACAAGACAGTTTTTGTTTCCTTTTAAAGTTCAATGTAATGCCTTCTTGCTCAATACATTTTCAAATTCTTACTACCTGTCCCACAGGCCGTTTTTGGGAGTGAAAAAGGATATTTTTCATTTTTTTTCAATGTTTGAAAGCTTATATCTCTTTAATGCCTTGGAATAACAAGACAGTTTTTGTTTCATTTTAAAGGGCAATGTAATACCTTTTTACTCCATTCATTTGTAAATTTTTACTACCTGTTCCACAGGCCGTTTTTGGGGAGTGAAAAAGGCCAATTTTCATTTTTTCTCAAGTTTAAGCAATTTTTTCATAATGAAAGACTACTGGTGTCATCTATTTTTTTTCTGTGCTTCTAGTATCTATAACTGGGTGCAAGAGAAAAAAAATTAGAACCCCACGGTCAGTCCTTCATATATTTTTTCATGCTTGAAATGACGAAAACGGCACTTTTTGAACCGTGAATTGACACGGGAAAATTTATATTTAGGCTTAACCCAAACCGTTTCTTTTTATGCACAAATAAAAGTTCATTCTTTTAGCTTCAAAATAAGCCATGTTTGATCTTTCTACCACTTTAAGTAAATTTACCAAAGCTGTTATAAAAAAGATAAAAAATGCAGAATTTTACTCATCGGCGGAACAAAAAATGGCTATATCTCGATTAAAATTTTTTCGAAAAAAAAATAAATAAAACAGTTTGGAGGTACAGAATATTGGTGCATATTTCCTACCAAGTATGATCAAAATCAAAAATGGTGTGTCACGGAAATTTCTGAAAATTTGCTGATTTTATATGGAATGACAATAATAGTTCCATTTTGATATTTTCGGTTACACCGAATTTTGAGGAAGTCAACTAAATAAATTTAAATTCACTTCAACCCCCCCCCCCTCTGAAGTAAAATTATTATATCCTTTAGTTCAAACGGGCTCCACAACCTTTTAAATGCCAATTAAAGTCTTGTTAAAGATTAAATCAATTCGCCAAATAAATCAAAAAGACAGAAAGTTTAGTAAGTAACAGGCAATAGTAATTATTCAAATTGAATAAATTTTCAAGGCTTAAATCCAGGGTTGGGGTTTTGGACGTCCAAAACTGGTTTTGGACAGGACAGGTGGGTTTTACTGTCCAAAACTCCAAAAGTGTCTTCAACTGTCTAAAGCATGGCAAAAGGGTTTTAAGCTGACTAATTTCTATTAGCTGTAATATTGATAATGCATACATCTTAGTTTCTTAGAGTTAATTAGTTGTAATTAATTAAAATTTGACAATATTTAATTATATTAGTAATTTTAATTATACGTTAAAAAAATGAACAATTTACTCATAACTCCACTGCATAAAAATTTCATAAAATAGGAATTGGTAGTACTGTCAAAAAACACTCTTGAAGCAGATAATTTGTACTACTTTTAAATTTATTCCTAATACTTTGTGAAATAATTAAATATTCAGTAAATGTCGCTGTAACATTCTCAAATGTTGTGTATCTTTTTAATTAGTTGCAAAACTGATTTTTTGCATTTAAGTCGATTATTGTACCTTTTGAACACCCTCATTTGCATCTATATTTAAAAGAAGTTTAGCTAGCATTAAAAATAAAATAATATAAACTTATGAGAACTAATTCATTTTTTAATGAAGAATAGTAACTTCTAAGTAGCTAGATTAGTATCAGCTGAAAATCTTATATATGTTTTTATGTACATATTTAAATGTTTACATTAAATAAATTAAGTCTTAACTTCAAGTATAATTTTGTGCTTTTGATATTTGTTCAAAATATAAAATTGTACTAAAAATGTAGTTTTGGACAGTTTAGGACACATGGGTTTTGGACAGGACGGTTTAAACCGTGGTTTTTACCGTTCTGTCCAAAACCTTGCCAACCCTGCTTAAATCTATACACAAATTTAAACCACAAAGTAACTTCAGGGACAAAAGAGCAGCTGATCAGGAAAATGGACCAAGTGTTTCAGCATTGCGTTCATAGTTAAGCCTTGAAAATTGACTAAATTTGATTAATTAATATCTCCTGTCCTAATTAACGGACAGAAACGTGCTAAAACTTTTCTTTTTCAGAAACCCCCCCCCCTTTTCCAGCGATATATAATGTTTTGGGATGGGCTCAATTATGGCGGATACACCAAAAATGAGACTAATTAATTAATTTAAAAATAACTAATTCGAAATTAAAAAAAAATCTGGTATGGACCCCACACTACTTCCTTTTACGTGTAAATTTCTTAGTAGTTGCCTTAAGTGTTAAAAAAAGTGCTTGGAGTGAGCAAGGTAACAATTCAAATATTTACTCCCCTAATCTGCCACGAAACAATGCAAAAAATATTTTGCAATGGTTAATTTTCTAAATATTGCTGATTTTAATATCATTCAGTGAATTTTTCGCAAAATATCGCCAATAGCGCCAAGTTGAACCCAAATTCGAAAAATATTTTTTTCGCCAAATTTGTCGCCAACTTGGCGATATGTCGCCAAGTTGGCGTCAAACGGCGACCAAAAGCTTGGCGACATATCGCCAAGTGGTCGCGCCAATTCATATCACTTGAGTCTGCATTGAAATTAACACTGATTTACCCCAAAAAAGGGGTAAAACACCCCCTTGGGAACATTCAAATGCAACCACAAGGGGAGGTGCACAACTAGACCATCCTCAGAGCCTACATACCAAGCTAGAAGCTTCTACGGCATATAGTTTTTGAGTTATGCGACCCACATACGCACACACGTACATACAGACGTCACGAGAAAACTCGTCGTAATTAACTCGGGGGTGGTTGAAAAAATTTTTCGGCTGCTTATATGTTGCTAGGTACATATACACGTGCTGACAGGTCAAAAAAACTAAGGAATTTTCATTCGGGGGTGAGCAAAATCAAAATTTAGACTCAAATTTGAGTGATTTTTTTTTCGCGATCACAATACTTCCTTTACTACGTAAAAGGAAGTAATAACTAATTCGAAATTTAAAATTTGGCTTTCGAGTTGCATTACAGGGGGATACATTCAAATTTTTGTGCCAAGTTTCAGGTCTGTAGGTGCTGTGGGGTCTTCTGGCCAGCGGTTACAAACGAACAAACACCGTCATCTTTATACATATAGATATAGTCATTTTTTCAAATTAACTTTTCCTTATAAACTTGCCTAATTGATTTCTGCTCAAAATAAAGCACAATAGGATAGTCAAATACCAACATTTTACTATTTTTTGTGCGGAATCTGAAGTGCCTCTTAATATAATATGCAGAGTAAATTTTAGTTACATCACACCAGCCTCTGCATTATAGAATGAATTAGGAGACTATACCGCAAATAAATTTTTTATCACGAAAAATTGGTACTAAAATCAGAGACCGCACTAAGGATTTTAAGTTGTTAGCCAGTAAATTAGCCGAATTTCAAAAGTCTTAGCCAAACTTCGAGAGTTTTAGTCAAAGAGTTTTAATTATTTATTTTTTTAATATAATACATGTATTTTTTTCCCCAAGTGAAAATTTCCATTATTTTGGATTCTACCAGTTTAAGCTTCATTTTAATAATGAGTCCATTTTTATTTTTTCTCTAAACTTAATACAAAATTAATTTTTTGATCGCGGAAAGAAAGAAAAAATACAAAAAGCGGAAAATCGCGGATCCGCGGAAGATTTTCATCCCTGTATTTTAGTCCACTTTTTGTTATCAGTATTTTTTCCACATCAGGGGTGCCCACAGGAGGGGATTATGGTGCAAGTTGCGCCATCAAATTTTTTTGGGAGGGATTTTTAAAAACTAATTTAATTATTTATTTAAATTATTTTTTAATTTAAACTATTTATTAATTATTTTTTTTATTTAAATTATTTAATTTTTTTTGTGTGCGTGTGTGTATGTTTGGAAGGGAAAAAAAGCCGATTCTATTCTGCCCATAGTTCGAACTTAATAATGTATAAAAATTAATAACTATAATTTAAAAAAATAAATAAATAATATTTAAAAAAATAAATAATATTTGAAAAAATAAATAAATAAGTTTTAAAAAAATAACTAAAATATAGAAGAGGGGTGAACATAAAAAGCAAAAGAGGGTTGTGAATTTTTTTTTTTTTGGGGGGGGGGGGGGGAGGGGAATTTGCACCATTGGGCTTAGGGGAGATGGGCACCCCTGTTCCACATTAATCTTTGATGAAAATTCTGCTGTTTGTGTGTAAGATAATAATTGTTTATCCCTCTTTTAGAGAATTCTAACTAGACCCAGAGGAGATAGCCACCACACTTTGTGTGCTGCTGGTGCACTTCCTGGGCTAGAAATGGGTTGGAGAAAGGCAACATACTTGCTGGAGAAATGTCTTTCACTTCTGCTAGACTGCCAAGGCAGTCTTTTTGTTTGGGAATACTTTTAATTCCCTTTTTTTTTTGTCAATTCGGTACATTTATCAAATCAAAATATTTTACCTGGACCCCATATCTCGCTCTTCATCCAAATTGTCCGGCAAAAGGTCGTCTGCCTTCAATTTTCGAATTTTCCTCTTTTTCTTTGGTTTCTTGAACTGCACCTGGAGAGTCAGGAAGCACCTATTGTAACACCAAAGCAAAACCTAACACAAACTAACACAAGGTAACTAAATTTAACTAATTTTAATACAGTAGAACATCGTCATGCCTCACCTCAGTACATGATGGAATTGGCCATACCAGCACTTAAAGTTGAATTATGAAGTCAATGAAGTTATAAATTACATATATTTAGGATCATTTGTTTGATCTAAGTTTTAGTTCATGGATTTCATATTTGATCATTTATTAGGCTTAATCGCTTTAAATTTGACTACTTATTAATTGATATCTTCATTAATTAAAATCGTATAATTATATAAATTGAAACTAATGAAGCCTGAAAAATTACCTATCTATCAGTACCTGGTTCGACTTTCAGTTCATTGGCATTCAGGAGAAAGAAGCGTGACATAGATAGAAAGAAAGATAGTTAGAAAGATACTCAGTTTTTAATATACAGTATAACCTCGATTTAACGATTGCCTATGGACTGTAAAAAATTATCGTTAAATCGAGAAAACATACTTATAAGTTAAACGGATTAAACTATTGATAATTAAGTGAACGCTTAAACAAGTATACGTTATTTTGCTTCTTTAAGAGAACTGCGCATTTATATTATTTCCAAAGTTATTTCATCGATCTTTGTTTACTCGTGTTGAGAAAATTTCACTTTTTTCGACTGATTACTCTCCTCTCAAGGTGCAAAAAAATTTTGTTTGGAATGCTAGAAGTTTGGACGTTACTGAAGGATGAATCTTTTTACTATTGGAACATGAGCTCATGCTGTTGCAAGTAAAATAGTTAGAAAAATATTTTAAACATATACTACTGTATTTTTGACGAGAGATAATTTGGCCCTGCCCGATATCATCGTTAAATCGAGGAAAGCTATCGTTAAATTGAGGAAGTTTTAACATTAAATTCAAGGCCTATGAGTCGGGACCAATGAAATGTGTCGTTAAATTGGGGAAATCGTTAAATCGGGTATCGTTAAATCGAAGTTATACTGTAAGTAGATTGACCATTTTGCCAAATTCCTTAATCATAATTAAATATTTTTGCAAAATGTAATACGATTCTTGTGCTTGTTTCGAAGAACATTTTTACTATCAAATTAAAAGTACACTCTAAGAGGTAAAGATATTGATTTCTGGATTTTGATCATCGACTGTACTATTAACACCTTTTTGCTGTAAAATATCATGAGGTAAAATATTTTTTATAAATTGTAGGAAAACACTTTCTATGATACATTTTGATTTATTTATTTTTCATGTCCACTATAATTGATTATTTTTGGCGTACCACCAACGAACAAGTTGCATACCACTGATGGTACACGTGCCACAAGTTGGGAAATGCTGGGCTATACCATAGCTGTCATTGTGCCCTTGATATTTTATAAATACAAAAGTGATGACCGGCAACAGGCTCAGGATGGAGCCACGCGAACCCTAGTCAATTTAATTAGGAAATTAAATCAGATTTCAGCAAGTTAAAAGCATTTTGATAGTTAAAAAAAGTCCTAACTTTGGAGAGACAATTTGAGGAGTATTTTTGGTGATTATGAGGAGCATTTCGAAATTTTGTGTAGTAGTAAGGTATTTTATCAAAAAATCTGAAAAACTATAATCCCACATCCAAGTTTGCTTCTGTGCTTTAATATTACTAAAAACACTAATTAATAATAATTGTTTCTTGAATTATTACATTTACTAAAATAATAAATATATTTTGAAATTAACAAAACTTATAAAACTAGGTCGTACTTTGAGTATACAGTGAAGCACCGTTTATAAGTTTCTCTTTTGTACGTTTTAAAAGATAGGTTCCAGTAGAGTTGCTCTACTTTCTGAGACAATCTTTACCCAACAAAGTCTGTTTGGACAAAAAAAAAAAAAAAAAAACCACTCGTATATGATGCTTGACTACTGATGCTTATTTAAAGACTGTCAACTAAAAGTGTAAAGTTTGAAGGTTTTTTTCTTGAAAACTTTGATGCCATAACATCCAGTTGTTGTTTCAAACAGAAAGCGGGTACAACAGGATAATTAAATTGTTCGGACAAGATAAATAAACTGTTCCGTGGTATACTGAAAATCTTTGGGTTTTGTCTAATTGCTTTTTTTATACTCAGCACAAAATACTTGTTAATACTCGGCACAAAAGTGATTCACCTTATGTTGTACCAAATTTTTCTTAAACCAAAAGTGTACAAAAAAATTGCACTTTTCTTAACCCTTTGACGCAGAATTTTTATCATTGTTTTGTTCATACTTTGTCAATCATTTTGTATTAATTTATGTCAAAATAAGGGGAAAATAATATACTTAGCATTTTAATAATTTTCTGGTTATGATGTACAGTATAGGACGACGGTGTCCCTTTCTGCGTAATAGGTAAAATATTTATGAGAAATTGGTGTTTCGTTCTGTGGGACACCGGTATCCCATTTCTGCTTCAAAGGGTTAAATACTTTGCAGGCACTGTCACTTATTTCTATATTTTCCTCAAGCTTTTTACCCAGGCCCTTCATTTCAAATTTTTCCAAAAGAGGGGGGGGGGGAATCCAATGTTAATTGTCCCAAAAAAAGCAAAAATCAACCCTACTTACATGAAAACACATTTTGCCAAAGTCGGGAAGGGGGGATTGACCGCCCCCTGGCCACTTACCCCTCCCATTTCTACCTTTTGACACTAAAGATAACAAATCAGGGACCCCCTATATGAGAACTCCACCCAGACACTTTACATATGCAGATAATTGCAGAACTAAGTAATTAAAAATCACTGCAAATTAATATGAATCAAGAAAATACTTACCATATCTTCAGCAGTGAGATATTCATTTGCTAACTTCATTTGTGGCATTTCAAGGGTCATCTAAGTAAAACAAAAAAAATAAAATAGAATATTGAAATACTACTTGTAAAAAAATTAAAAAATGTTCAAGTTAATTGAAATTATTCTTAAATGCATTTAGAACAAATAAAAATTCTCCCTATCCTCTGAAGAGAAAATATTTTCATTAATATTGACACAATCTGAATGAGGATTGATCAGCCAAAACACTGTCTGTTGCTAAAATCTGCAAACTCAAGAAACAAGCTATTTTAATGGCTAAAATTTAATTAAAAGTTCGGCAGAGATGAGAAAAGTTCAAAAGTAAGTCAGCCCATAAGTCCTCATCTCTGTCACATGAAGGGAGAAATTTCTGTGAGAACTGGAATTACAAGGTTACCACGATCGTTAGTGATCGCTTGTTTGGGCGCTCGCCAAGTATTTTTTTTTGTTTATAGTGGCGCCAAGTGTTGATGTCATTTATTTCTCTTTCTGTAGAAACTCGTTCCTTTTCTGTAATCTGCAGCTCATTTCACTTTGTTTAATTTTTCTGCAGAAACTATGAACAGTGTGTAGCAACACATGTAACTTCTCTACTAATAATAAAGCTGAAGGTTTGTCATTCTTTCTGTCGGTCGATTTTCATGAAAGGGTATAGCCGGGTTTATATGTCAAATCTGCCCTTGAGCCCGATTTTGCTCTAACTTGGGGGATCATTTTGGTGTCTAATAAGAAAAATTTAGCCAAATTTTTAGCTCTCTATCTCAAACGACTTTCGGGTTTTTTCAAAAAACGACAAATTAATGTCTGATTTTCATCAAGAAATAGGCTATTGTCTTAGCATGGTTTCGTAGGGAAAATTGTAAGATTTTCTAAGTAGACATGTTGGCAGGTATGTGTTTCTACGTTTTTATTTTTTTTCCCATAGAAAAATTCAAAATTTATGAACGGGGATTTTTGTCCATGTTCTAAGGAATAAAATACATGAAAAATTATTACAGTCGTAATGTTTGAACGAAAAGCCGATTTTTGGCCCCAAAAATAAAGTTAAAATATTTTATTTTAAATTATTTTCTGAAAAGTGTCAATCACCAAATTTTGTCAGAAAGTCTTTTATACTCCTTTATACTCAGGAATTTTTTTGAATTTTTTGAAATGGTGAAACAATTTTTCATAATTTGAATAGAAGAGTTGTATAGAAGAGGGAATAATTCCTTAACCAAATGAGGCCAAAAAAGAAACAACATGATAGTAAACCATTCTAAATTTATTGTCTGCAAAACATATTTTATTTCATTATTAATTTATTTCAATATAAATTGCAGTAAATGGCTTGAGCGAACGAATTTGGCTTTTAATTTATCATTTGCTGGTTGATGTTTGTCGATGTTTCTTGTTTTTATTATCATGGTGAAGAATAATGCACGAAATTTCTATTATTTTGTTTTTGAAGTTAGGAAAGAAAACTGTCTTCTTCTTTTAAACTTTGGTAAAATTTCTGTTGGATTTCTGTGAGCAACAAAATTGTTCTTATGTTCTCTTTTGGCTTATTTTTGTACACCTCCCCTTGGGGTTGCATTCGAATTTCCCCAAGAGGGTGTTTTACCACTTTATGGGGTAAATCAGTGTTAATTTCAATGCAGACAAAAGTGATATGAATTGGCACGAAGACTTAGTGATATATCGCCAAGCTTCTAGTTGCCAAGTGTTTGGCGACAAATTTGGCGAAAAAATTTATTTTTCTATTTGGGTTCATTTTGGCGCTATTGGCGTTTTTTTTGCGAAAAATCCACTGAATGATGTTAAAATCGGCGATATTTAGGAGATTAATCATTGTAAAACATTTTTTTGCATTGTTTGTTGTTTGCATCTAGGGATGTAAATGTTTGAATTGTTATCTTGCTCACTCCAAGCACTATTTTAGCGCTTAAGGCATCTACTAAGAAATTTACACGTAAAATGGGGTCCATACGAAATTTTTATACAGGGATGAAAACAGCTCAAAGTCAAAAAAGAGGAAAAATTGCGAGACTTAAAATTCAGATATTTTTTTTCTATATTCTGCGAAATTAGTCATGCAAGATTTTCTCTCTCAATTTGCGCCTTGAAATCGAAAGTAAATATTTTTAAAAGCTCTTAATTGCTCATTCACTATTTATTTTTAAGTCATTCACAACAATGTAGAAAAAAAAGGGGGGGGGGGTGCAACTTTTGATGAATTAGACAAGTGTATCTCGAGAAAGAAATTCTCCAATTAGTATTGCATAGTCTTCAGTTATTTTGATAAATTTTAAAGATCAAAATAATTTTCTATTTTTTGACAAAGATATCGAATATTTTAGCCTAACTTTTTTAATTTCTACCTCCAACAAATCAAACTGATATTTTTGACAGCATGCCAAAATAGAGTACATATTTCGCCGATAATAGCAGGTCATCCTTGAGATTTCAAATCTGCTGCATCCTAAAAGCATTTCCATTGTTTTGGAAGTTGGAAATAATTTCAACCTCTACCAGTTAAAACTTCATTTTAGTAATGAGTGCATTTTTATTTTTTTTCTAAACTTGATGCAAATTTGATTTTTTGATGGCGGAAAGAAAGAAAAAATACAGAAAGCGGAACATCACGGATACGTGGAAGATTTTCATCCCTGTTTATATCATTCTTTGAAGGAATTATAGTTGAATTACAACTAAAATAGAGTATTTTTTTTTTTGCTATATCAATTTTTTACAAATGAATGTTTCAATTTATATCACGGGCTAAGCCGTGCGGGTACTTTAGTCTCTAATAAAATACAACCCACTGAAAGGGAAAATTACTAATCAGCAACTATACTAACCTCATTCTGTTGTTTTAATTTCATCCGTATCAGTTCAAGTTCCTGCTCTTTACTAGCATAACTAGCAGCAGCTGGAGTTCCTGAAAAAGAAGTAACAGATCAAGCATTCATGGTAAATACTGCCAAGTAATTTTATGTAGGAAACTATTTAGTACAAAGTTCTTAAATATGTGCTTCCCGAAAGCGAGCTTTGCATTCTTGTGCATTTTATGTTTTTGATGTGATACACCTCTTTTGCTTTTTATTATGCAAATAAACATTTGTGAGACTTGAGTACAATATTAGAGCTATAAAATGACTGAAAACTTACCAATTTTGAAAAATTTCTTTTTCTCTCCTTCAATTTCTTCATCATACTTGGATAGTAAGTTCTTTTTCTTGAGCTTGAAAATGAAATAACAAATTAGAGAAAACAGATTTTGGTTGAAAGTACCTTACATAGTTCATACTTCTTTGTTTTTTACTGTTTATAAAAAATCGGTTGCAAATTCTTTCAATAGGAGAAAAAAGGTTTATTGCAAGCATTTGGAATAAGGAAAAAAAAAAAAAAAAAAGTATAAAAATATGAATAATTAAGATTACTGTCTATTTGTGTATAGTGCGCCTGGCAGCCACGAACTCTTCCATTTGAAAAAGGGGAGGTTTAGGATGCGCACTTTCCGATGCCTTCAGTTTTTATTCGCTCGCTACTTCCTCATTGCATTTCCCCCCTATTTCGAGCGAGTCTGAATAGACTTTGCGTGTGCGCAGATTCGATGGAGATTTCGCGAAAAAATGTTAGACAGTAGTTTTCAAGCATAAAAATAAAACAAAAATGCAACTGTTTTTTAAATTTACTTATTAAATTATAACCATATGACTTATTAGGACTATTAACAAAGCATCAGCAATAAGAAATGAAATTAATGTTACTGAAGTGCCATGAAAATGCATTTCCTTTTATTCGGAGAAATAAAATGAAGGTATTATTTTTTAAAAAATAAAGAACTTACAATTCCAAATTCATCGTATTCAGGTTCCTCATATGGTCGATAGTCAGGTTTCTTTTTCTTGTTCTCGACATTTTTCGCATACCTTTCACTATCCAAAATATTTACATTTTCCAACATATCTTCCTCTTCATCCAAGACACCTATATAAAAGTTATTCTGTATTGAGTAACATAAAAATTTTAAATCTTAATGTAGGAGAAAATCTCACGAAATTTAGCATTTACAGGTTATAGGGACCATGTGTTAATGATTGATTCACCAAGCTGTTACTAAAGCGAAAATACGCAATCACATTTAATATCATAGGTTCACTGAAAGAAATCAAAGTGGAGGTACAAAGGAACTCCCTTCGTTTCAAATGTTTCCAGGGGTTGGTGGGGATGCGTGAAGGTGTATACTAAATACGAATTGTGCTAGAAGCAGAAAAAATCACACCTACGCATGTAAATACAGTACACTCCTGATTAGGCGCGGAATTGGGTGGCACGGGTATGGCGGATGATGAAAATTGGGGATAATCCGAAAAAAGCATAAAATAAGGGTAAAGAAGATAAAAAAATGTCTTTTGATAACAAATAATTGCATTACACTTAAAATGTGATGTGTACAAACAGTGACGATAGGTACAGCATAAAAAGTTATTTGCATTTGAGGTTCTCAAGCATACGCAATCTATAAAGAAGTGGTACTTACGATAACGCCCAAGTAAAATAATTTATAAGATGAAGTACACTGCATTCTTGGTAAGAAATATTAAGAAAAAACATAATTTAGATTCGTACTATCCCGAAAAAATCAGTTTTTTTGTGTTTGTTTCTTTCTTGAGATGCTGGCGGATAATCAAGTTTTCTGTGGATTAATCCAGTGGTGGCCAACCCGCGGCACGCGTACCACAGTGTGGCACGGCGGAGTATTTAGAGTGGCACGCAAAGACTTATTGACCTTTTTTCAAAATTGAGAAAATAATGTCGTTTTCAGAAATTTCGTGGAACTTTTTAAACCTTATTCTCATAGTTGAAAAAATCCCTTTAAAATCTTACTGCTAATCCATTTGTATTTACTTATAAATATAACACGTTATAATATGAGTCAAAAGCTTAATCTGGAGATGTAATCGTGCGTTCCATAAATGATTTGAGCAAGAATCAAACGAGCGGAAGCTGGGGGGGGGGGGGGGGGGGAACGTTCCCAAAACCCTAAGTGATTCTGAGGATTCCGACTCAGACTCGGATGATTTTTTAATGGATGGCACAACTTAATCACGCTCTACCAAAGATGGTTCAGCAAATGACCAGAAATTTGAATTGTCACCACCAGGGAAGTTTTTGGGCTAAAACTTTCTAAATTAACTTAACTGTTAGCCACTGTCGGATCTAGGAGAGAGCAAGGGGGCCCTAGCTTCGGGCAGCAAAACTTAAGTGTATCGAAAGCCCAAATGTGGTTCTAAAAATGAGTCATAAACTCCCTAGGAGTCCAAAAAATTCTTAAAATTACGTTTTTCACCCTCTTATTGCAGAAAATTTCTGGAGAAATGTTTTGACCCCAACTTCCTTTCCTAAGATCCCTATGTTTAGAAATGCATTTTATTGCATAAATTCTAAACATTTTCAGAGAAAAGCCACTTATCTACCTCTTCTTTTAAATTAGCCAAATGTATCCTGAAATGACATTTTTGAAACTTCTATTTCAAAAAGATTGCAGTGCGGATTCCCCTTTTCCTTGCCTAATGTCGCCAACTTTGTGTATGTGTTTTTGAACGAAGGAGCCTTCGAATCTCCCAACATTTTCCTTAACATCACCAACTATTACACGAATTGCATGGTAAGAGCCTAAGATAGAAACATTTCTGGAGGGACCCCCCAAACTCTCCTAAACAATCTAAGAATGAATCTTTTAGTTTTCAATTTTGAAATTATTAATGGAAGAGCAAGCACTACTTCCTCCAATATCTCAAAATGTAGTCTAAAACTCCATTTTTAAAACTTCAGTTTAAAAAAGTTTCCCATGACAGCCTCCAAAGTTATTAAAGATCGTCTAAAATTTATTTACAGACTTTAATTTAGAAAACTTTCTTGTGAAGGGCTTCCGAACTCAGTTTCCCAAACGTTACTACAAAAGATGCCGTGAAATTAAAGTTAAACCGCGAAGAGATGGCGGGTCGATTGGAAACGGAAACAGACCACTTCATTTAAAAATAGGTTGGATTAGCGAGAAAGCACAACTTCACTGCTTACGCGTTCCAGCAGATCCAACCTATTTCAAAATGAAGTGGTCCGTTTCCGCTTCCAGTCGATCCACCATCTCTTTGCGGTTCGACTATACGTGTTTACGATTTCAGTTTTGAAAACTCTCCGAGGGATATCTCTACATTCTCCTCTTATTTAAAGTCTGCAGATAGGGCCTAGACCTGAACCTTTCGTTCTCAATGACTACTCAAAAATGACATCACACAATGTCACGAAAAATTTCAATGGAAACCCTGAAAGGTACCTTTCTCCTATCGTTTTCAAATAAAATCTAAAGTCACATTTTTAGGACAATTTCCGAACACGCTTTAGAAGAGATGAACATTGATAAAATTAAGGTTTCGCTCTATGTGACAGTCTAAACTTCAATGCTGAAAATTTTCCAGAGAGCGAGAGCCCCTACCAATTTACCGTTTCCATAACCTGACCAAAGATAGCAAAAAACGAGTTTTCTATGCACAGAGCTTCTTTACTGCTCAAACTTAGGGAAATAATATAGTATTTGAGTAAAAGTTACACAATTAGCCCATAAATTAAAAAAAAATCCCTTTTTCGTCATTGAAAAATTCAAAGTGGCACGCGAAATATTTCTTTTCCCGAAAGTGGCACTTTTCCCAAAAAGGTTGGCCACCCCTGGATTAATCTCTCAAAGCGGGGTAGGGGGTACTTGACCCCCCTAAATGATAAACCTGGTCAAAGGAAGCATAGTGTATCTTTGTGCTTTGTAAAGCCTTACTTTTCATCATTGTAGGAAACCAGTGTAACAATTTAACTGACATGGGAACAAAATGACACTAAATCTTATATCTTTAAACAAGCAATTCTTGTATATATTTTGGATCTCGAAAACGGCTCTAACGATTTTGATAAAATTTATATTTAGATAAAGTTTTGGTTTTTGATTTCATCTACATCGGGGTTTTTTCTGTGAAAATGCGAGTTTCCACAAAAAACCCTGTTTTTTGTGCCTTCATTGAAAGTTTGAGAAGCTTTCTTTTCACCATTTTCTTTATGATTACTATCATTGTTACTGTTTCATAGCAACCACGTTTGATTATAACAATGGGTTTCATATTTAATCACATCAGCGTAAATTTAAACTTTTATGGTATTTGCAAACGAGTTTTGGCAACACGTTAGAATTGTTATTGTTTTTGAAATGTTAAAGGCCTACTGGAGAAAAGGGACTTTGCATCCATTCTTACTAACCCCTTCCGTGCTTTCGATGCCAAATGAAATGAAAAAATGTTAAAGAGATCAGTCAAAATAAAGTTATTATGGTGTAATTTTACGGTGTGCATCGTTTAAATAAGGTTGTGGTTTCAAAATAAATTGCAGCTGTCTTAAATGCGTAATTGCTACCAAGGGCTTAAAAATGCTTTTCAAGTTTATCTAAATAAGTACTTCAAACTTTAGAAAAAAATTGAGTTTACAAACCTTTCTTTTAACCGAGCTGTGCCCCAAGTACTTCAACCCCAAGTACTTCAAATTAGTTACTATTCACAGATCGCAGATCCACAGGTTTTATTTCATGCTTGGAAAGTTAGTTTTAAAAAGAACTATTGAAATAGTCTTACAATATTTGTATTTTACTCGTACACAGGGCCGTCGTTTGGGGGGCCCGTAAGGTTATGAACATGTTTTGTCCAGTTTTAGTGTCAATAATTTCATCAAAAAAAGCTGTTTTTCAAAAAAAAAAAAAAAAAATCTTGCTTTCCGTCACGAATCCAAAGAGCGGGAGCTGGGGGGGGGGGGGGACGTTCCCAAAACACTAAGTGATTCTGAGGATTCCGACTCAGACTCGGATGTTTTTTTAATGGATGGCACAACTTAATCATGCTCTACCAAAGATGGTTCAGCAAATGACCAGAAATTTGAATTATCGCTGCCAGGGAAGTCTTTGGGCTAAAACTTTCTAAATTAACTTAACTGGTAGCCACTGTCGGATCTAGGAGAGAGCAAGGGGGCCCTAGCTTCGGGCAGCAAAACTTAAGTGTATCGAAAGCCCAAATACGGTTCTAAAAATGTATCATAAACTCCCTAGGAGTCCAAAAAATTCTTAAAATTACGTTTTTCACCCTCTTATTGCAGAAAATTTCTGGAGAAATGTTTTGACCCCAACTTCCTTTCCTAAGATCCCTATGTTTAGAAATGCATTTTAGTGCATGAATTCTAAACATTTCCAGAGAAAAGCCGCTTAATACCTCTTCTCTTAAATTAGCCAAATGTATCCTAAAATGACATTTTTGAAACTTCTATTTCAAAAAGATTGCAGTGCGGATTCCCCTTTTCCTTGCCTGACGTCGCCAACTTTGTGTATGTGTTTTTAAACGAAGGATCCTTCGAATCTCCCAACCTTTTCCTTAACATCACCAACTATAACATTTCTGGAGGGACCCCCGAACTCTCCTAAACAATCTAAGAATGCATCTTTTAGTTTTCAATTTTAAAATTATTAATGGAAGACTACTTCCTCCAATATCTCAAAATATAGTCTAAAACTCCATTTTTAAAACTTCAGTTTAAAAAAGTTTCCCACGACAGCCTCCAAAGTTATTAAAGATAGTCTAAAATTTATTTACAGACTTTAATTTAGAAAACTTTCTTGTGAAGGGCTGCCGAACTCACAGTTTCCCAAACGTTACTACAAAAGATGCCGTGAAATTAAAGTTAAACCGCGAAGAGATGGCGGGTCGATTGGAAACGGAAACGGACCACTTCATTTAAAAATAGGTTGGATTAGCGAGAAAGCACAACTTCACTGCTTACGCGTTCCAGCAGATTCAACCTATTTCAAAATGAAGTGGTCCGTTTCCACTTCCAGTCGATCCACCATCTCTTTGCGGTTCAACTATACGTGTTTACGATTTCAGTTTTGAAAACTCTCCGAGGGATATCTCTACATTCTCCTTCTTATTTTAAGTCTGCAGATATGGCCCAGATCTGAACCTTTCGTTCTCAATGACTACTCAAAAATGACTTCACACAATGTAACGAAAAATTTCAATAGAAACCCCGAAAGGTACTTTCTCCTATCGTTTTCAAATAAAACCTAAAGTCACATTTTTAGGACAATTTCGGACACGCTTTAGAAGAGGACAAACACGCTTTAGAAGAGATGAACTTGATAAAATTAAGGTTTCGCTCTATGTGACAGTCTAAACTTCAATGCTGAAAATTTTCCAGAGAGCGAGAGCCCCTACCAATTTACCGTTTCCATAACCTGACCAAAGATAGCAAAAAACGAGTTTTCTATGCACAGAGCTTCTTTACTGCTCAAACTTAGGGAAATAATATAGTATTTGAGTAAAAGTTACAATCAGCCCATAAATTAAAAAAAAAAAATCCCTTTTTCGTCATTGAAGAAATTCAAAGTGGCACGCGAAATATTTCTGTTAGCGAAAGTGGCACTTTTCCCAAAAAGGTTGGCCACCCCTGGATTAATCTCTCAAAGCGGGGTAGGGGGTACTTGACCCCCCTAAATGATAAACCTGGTCAAAGGAAGCATAGTGTATCTTTGTGCTTTGTAAAGCCTTACTTTTCATCATTGTAGGAAACCAGTGTAACAATTTAACTGACATGGGAACAAAATGACACTAAATCTTATATCTTTAAACAAGCAATTCTTGTATATATTTTGGATCTCGAAAACGGCTCTAACGATTTTGATAAAATTTTATATTTAGATAAAGTTTTGGTTTTTGATTTCATCTACATCGGGGTTTTTTCTGTGAAAATGCGAGTTTCCACAAAAAACCCTGTTTTTTGTTGCTTCATTGAAAGTTTGAGAAGCTTTCTTTTCACCATTTTCTTTATGATTACTATCATTGTTACTGTTTCATAGCAACCACGTTTGATTATAACAATGGGTTTCATATTTAATCACATCAGCGTAAATTTAAACTTTTATGGTATTTGCAAACGAGTTTTGGCAACACGTTAGAATTGTTATTGTTTTTGAAATGTTAAAGGCCTACTGGAGAAAAGGGACTTTGCATCCATTCTTACTAACCCCTTCCGTGCTTTCGATGCCAAATGAAATGAAAAAATGTTAAAGAGATCAGTCAAAATAAAGTTATTATGGTGTAATTTTACGGTGTGCATCGTTTAAATAAGGTTGTGGTTTCAAAATAAATTGCAGCTGTCTTAAATGCGTAATTGCTACCAAGGGCTTAAAAATGCTTTTCAAGTTTATCTAAATAAGTACTTCAAACTTTAGAAAAAAATTGAGTTTACAAACCTTTTTTTTAACCGAGCTGTGCCCCAAGTACTTCAAACCCCAAGTACTTCAAATTAGTTACTATTCACAGATCGCAGATCCACAGGTTTTATTTCATGCTTGGAAAGTTAGTTTTAAAAAGAACTATTGAAATAGTCTTACAATATTTGTATTTTACTCGTACACAGGGCCGTCGTTTGGGGGGGCCCGTAAGGTTATGAACATGTTTTGTCCAGTTTTAGTGTCAATAATTTCATCAAAAAAAAAAAAAAATCTTGCTTTCCATTGCCGATTCTCAATAAGAAACAATTGCAGGGCTCACAGTAGATTTTTTCAAAATTTTAGGGGAATTTTAGGAACATTTTGGCAAATTTTTAGGGGCAATTTACGATTGTATTTGAGTACAATTAGGTACCTGATAGTAGTTTATTACCTAATACCCAACAAATCAAACTGAAAATACATTTATTTTTTATAGCGTAAATTAAACCTTCAAATACTTCCACAAAAAAAAAAGAAGTAAAATAAAAAAATAATAGTCAAAACCAAAGAGAACCATACTAACATGTAATCCAATTTATAAAACATAATCATGAGCCAGAATGCATGAATTTGCGGCCGTGTTTTACAAATTTTCATTTTCAAAGATAGGAAAGTCTGAGTTTTTCCAATTGACCATCTTCTACAGCTATTAATTCTATGCAACAGTTATTTCCATAATGTTTTAACTACACCAGCTTTTATTAAACCCTCTTTCACTAAACCTAGATGTAATCCTCATGTTCAAACTCATTAATATTTTTGTTACTTCAACGATCTACAAATCTAGATTTTTTTTTCTTCGATTGATTCCCTTTAAAGTTTTTTTTTTTTTGTCATTTTTCTTTTTATCTATTAATACTGTAATGCTACAACAGCTAGTGAAGTTTACCTGTGTGCCCCAAAATATTCAATATTACGCATTGAAAACCATCTTTGCATCATCAAAAAACGTTTAGTTTAATTTTTATTAACCCCATGTTTTTGAATGTTGTGTAAGAAACTAAATACGATTGATCGGTTGGATTCCTTGATTTTGGGTTCTAATTGATTCAAATGCAACAGGATTGGCATTTTTGAATTGATTGACATTTAATGACGAGCTTAGAAGTAATCTACATACAAAAATAAAAAAAAAACAAGGTTTAAACTAATGGTAAGAATAAAATTATTGATGTTTATGCGGTGAATTTGCATAGTAAACTAAAATGAGTGAGTTTTACAGAAGCGGATGTAAACAGACTGCGAAATTCGCAAATAATCAGGCTCAGGTGCGTAAGAAATAGCTCAAAGTCGAAACATTTCACAGGTAGGTTATATATCATTCAAGTAGAGTGGTGAAGCAGCTGTTTCAAAGATTAAAAAGTTCGTTTTAAGAGCAGGCCCGTCATTTTGGGGGGTCAATTGCCCCCCTCCTGGCTTTGAGAAATCAATATATTTATATGTAAGTGGGCGTGGTTTTTTATGTTTTCCGATGAAATTGCATTGTGTTTGGACCCTTTGCCCCCCCCCCCCCGGAAAAACTGGAAATAACGTCCCTGTTTAAGAGGAAGAATTTTAAGTATGTCCTGTGATTAAAAATAGTGTAAAGAATGTGTTGCTAATGAAATCTATATATATAAAAATGAATGTTGGTGTGTGTGTGTGTTCCCTAAGATCTCAGAAACTACCAGGGAGATTTGGCAGAAATTTTCACCGTTTGTTCCTTTTGGTACTGGGAAGGTTTAGAGACCAGTTTCAACAAAATCCGATGGGTAGTTATTTTTTTATTTCAATTTTAGACCCGATTCTGTCTTTGTAATTTCAATTTAAAACGCCATTTTCGAAGGCTTTCATCAATCCAATCGAGTATTTAGTGTATCAACTCAACTCTGTGGCAGATAGTTGGAATTGCTTGCTACCGTAAATTTGGCTATCTTTTGAATCGCGCCATGAGCCCTCAATAATGGAAGTTTTCCCAATAACTATCTCAAGTATAAAGGATAAAAAAGGTATTTGATTAACAGATTAATCTTTTTTTAAAAACAAATGCGATTCCGTTTCATATTTCAGAACTTCTTTAGATTTGTAGAGGCTTAGAAGTCATGCATTATTTTCCAGACGAACACTATTTTGTTCATTATACCTATTGCTGTTTTCAATCAAAGTATGTTACTATATTTTCTCGCCAAACATCCAATCAATAGTTCGTTTTCAATATACCGCAATGTCGGAAATTATTTTAACGCCTTACGGAATGGTGTACATTTAGCGCCAAATATAATATTCAAATTGATTTCAGATTGACAAAAAGTAATCAGCTTCATAGAGAATACCTCAACAATTGGATACAATTTCTCTTTCACAAAAGTGATAATACGTAAGTTTCTTTATTTATGGAAGGGATAGGGGTTCAGAATTATCCAAGGTATCCCAAATTAGATACCAAATTGGCGATTTTTTTAAATAGCGCCAAGAACCTCCAATAATTGAAATTTTCCATGGCGCGTTGCTACGCAACTATTTTTGTTTTCGAGAGTAGAAAAAATTATTTGTGTATGATAAATACCTGATTAAATATGTTTCCTTCTCAGACAAACATATTATTGCGTGACAGTACTCAAATGCTACCATATTTTTTAAGGTGTTTCCTTTTTTATGTCCGTAATATTTGTCATTAACCGCAATGTTAAAAATTATTAACGACGTACGGAATGGTGGGTATTGAGCACCAAATAGGTCATTAAAATTGTTTTCAGCCTTGCGAATAATATATTCATGCTTGCTCAAATTGTGCCACACGTGCAAAACTTATGGAACTCATTTCTTCACATTAGATATGTTGTTACTTAATTTTCAAATGGTTGTGCGTATGGACGAGTATTTCCCAATAGCTTATGCCATCAAATTACTAAAGTACAACCATTCCTCCATGCTTTTTTTCTTATTCAAAAGGATTTGTTACTTTTCTGTTTTAAGAAGTTTCTTCAAGTACTGTCAAGTTTAAGTATCATTTGCATCGTTACATTGCAAAATTTCAACACGTCTGCCATTGTTGTTAAGTTTAGTTTAGCCATCTAAGTGACTTTATTAACTTTTTAAGAAGTGGGCATCTGTGTTTTCCAACTCTACAGAACATAGTTTTATAGTTTTAAGGGAAAATGAAATTTTTTATTGAATAGAGTTTCTGAAAATTGAATAACTTTATCAGAAGATAACTTTGCTTGATTTAGAATTTTTAAAATCTTTCATGCCTATTTTCAACAACGCTTTATAAATTTTTACATCCAAAACACCATGTGGAGACGAAATATACATTTAGGCAGAACAACGTCTGCCGGGTTCTGCTAGTATTTACTAAAATATCTATTTATCACATTAAATATCTGGGGAAAAGTTCGCTTTTGGCTATAAAATACTTTCAGAAAGGTAATTTAAGTTCCCTAAAGAGCTCCTGTAAATTTTTTAATTTTTTTAGGAATGCCACAGAATTTTAGTACAATTTTAGGAGGTCTGAAACTTTTTAGGAAATTTAGGGGGAATGCGAGCCCTGCAATTGCTAGGACAAACACTAATGAATGAAACACGCTGGCGCAAAGGAAATTGCACCGCTTTTTAAAATCATCTGATGATACAAATAACGTGAAAATAAAATCAGGTGTACACTTGCGTAACTAAAAAAAAAGTTTTTCCGTTAAAAAATTTTTTTTCTTTTTTTTTTTTTTACAATTGCAAATAGGCTGAAACAACGACATAAAAATATGCAATTTGGGGGGGGGGGGTGCATGGGGGGCCCGGCATTAAAATTGGCACTGGGCCCCATCGTTGGTAGCGGCGGACCCTGCTCGTACATACGAAATTTCATTCCCTTAAAAAATATCAAGGCACAAGGCGAGTGTCAGGCACCGCTTTCATGGACGGACAGTATATCTGTCTATGAACCTATTTATAAATTATGTCTGAGGTTGTAATTACGAATTGGCAAATGTAGATAAATGGTCCTCATCACTAATAATAATGATGAAAACATTTTGTTCATTCCTAATCATTTCTAATCCCAGAGATATATAGTTTAAAAAGTACCTTTATCTCTCAATGTTAATATAATTTGGTGTCCTTCTTGAAATGCATCTACGTCATGGTTGATTTTTAACCCTTTCAAATTCTCCGAAGTGTATGCCTGAAAAGGAAAAAAAAGATTTATTTAAATAAACTCACATTGAGTAAAACAGAAACTTTTATTTGAAAGTTAAAACAGAACAAACCTTGTTCTTGTCAAATTCTTCTTCCATAAGTGCACCAATTCCGAATTCAGCATCCATTTCTTCTAATAATTTCGCCTGCATAGAATTTAAAATAAAATAAATAAATGAGAAAATAAATTTTAACAGTTGAGACTATTTTACTGTGTTACTTATGCAAGGGTGGATCTAGAAATGTTTCAAGGGATGGGCGATTGGCTTTATTGCATATCCTTTACTACGCACGCATCTTCGTTTCCAAATCTTAATTTCACATGTTTTGGACTTCGTTTGTGAACTGTATCGTAATTTGGTCTGGTGTAAAGTTTACAGGACACATATGTCATACAGGGTTCGTACACACTTCTTTAAAAAAAATTCAAGGACTTTTAAGGACTTTCAAGGACTAAAAAATCCAAAAAATAAGGACCTCAAAATAATTAATAAATTGGCCTATACATTTTCAACATTTCTAAATTCAATTAGAGGATGATGCACAGTACAGGACATAAAAGATAGATTAAAAATATAACAAAAAAAAATCCTAAATTAGTTTCCCGCAATAACAAAACAAAGAAAAATCTGAAACTGAAAATCACATTACATATCTTTTAATTCCAAACTTTTCTCTGATAATTTTACATCCAAAGAACTTATTTCAATTTCTTTTTCACTTAGTGTTTTTCTTAGTTCATGTGATTGCATAAACAAGTTAATGTCCTTAGTTTTTTCAGCCTCATCAGCCAACTGATCAGCTTTTGCATTTGGCTCCATTGTCCTTTTGAAGAAACATCTTCTTCTTTTTAAAGAAAATTACTTCCTCCTCTAATGCTTTTCGTTTTACTTGTTTTGTTTCATTCTTTGCTTTAAATTTTTCATTTTCCAAGTCCTTTAAATTTGACCAATTGTGTCCCTGATTTCGCACCTGCATCGATGGATATGGATTCTTAGAACAGGAGCGGAGCTGCCCCCCCCCCCCGCCCCTTCTTAATTCTGAATACAGTTCTCGGAACGAAGTACGGCCGAAGCGGAAATATCACACTTGCAACCCTGCAGTGTAGAAATCGCACTAATCGAAAAACAACAATCTGATTTTTTGAAATAAGGGTAGAGTAAAAATAAGGACTTTCAAGGACTTGGGACATTAAAATAAGGACTTTTAAGCACTTTTAAGACAAAATAAAAAAATAAGGACTTATAAGGACTTTCAAGGACCCGTACGAACCCTGGCTCATAGGCAGGGGCCGCATTTCAGCATTTGTTTGAGGGGGCGAGTTTGTTAACTATGAATTTAATTTAGTATGGAATGAAATATATTTGGTAAAAAGAAGCTATTGAAAAGTGTATTTAATCTTAAGGGGAAAAAAAAAAGGTTCATTTAAGCAACCCCATAAAGTAACTTGATAAATTCAAAAATTCATATGAGGAACTCAGAAAATTTCAAGATTTCTAATTTATGTAGATTTTCCCCTTTACTGATGGTTCAAATGATGTAAAACTTTATTACGAAAATTGTTCGTGCTAGAATTTCTTCACTTTCGTCAACTATCATTGAAAATTAGTGAGCTTTTTCATTTCCTTTTACATATGATCATTGGTTTGTGGTTCATACAAATTGAGTTTACACAGTTCTTATTATTCTGTGCAAAAATTTGGGGGTGCGACCGCCCCCTCTTGCCCACCTTATTTGCCGCCCTGGTCATAAGGCCCAGTTAATAGGGTGGGCATCGATTCACAGCACAACAACACATTAACACAAAGAAAGGACAAGGACAGGAGAGAGAAAGCACATCCATGCCAGAGCCAGGATTCGAAGCTGGGACTACTCGACCTCGGTCAGATTTCTCTGACCACTAGACAATGTGGCTGGCTACAGCCTCTCCTCACACAAGAAAATAGAATTTAATTAAGGTATTCAATATGTAATTTGAACAAAACAGAAATCATTCCTAGCCCCCTCTCTCACAAGAAAAAAAAAAGTAAATTAAGTATGTGATTACAGCTGAATAAAAAGAAATCATTAAGAACAAATAAAAAATCTCCTTTTTCTTAGAAGAGAAAATAGGGTAAGTGCTCCAGTAGTCGGCCACAATGACATAAAACTCCTCATAAACAGTACATTTTTAATTCAAAACCAGATATGATGCATTCACACATTCATGTACCCATCCTCAATCATAAACCAGTGGCAGTTAAGTTTTGGGTACTTTTTTTGAATGAGTAATGAGTCATTTTATTTTGAATGGTGTGCCCGTCATCCAAGATTGCGATTCTGCTTATTCTTCAACTAAGATGATTCTGTGGCCAACTACTGGAGCATTTACTAGTGTTGACAACAGCTTGGATTTTTACATAATTTTTTTTAACTTTTAAAACAAGTAGGTGATTCACTATCAGAAAGGTTCATTCTAAAGTTTTACCTTGTTTTTGTTGCTGTATTGTTAGCTGAAAGTTCTAGGTAAGCCAAGATCAACAAAAGATCTCTTAAATGGCCGACTACTGGTGCTTTTACCCTATTTTCATTCTTTTTTTACGTCAATTTAATCCCCGGCAACTCTGTTGTAGTTAGCAAGCGTTTCTTCGTTCTCAAACATTAAAGGATAATTTAATTTTCGACTTTGAGCAGCTAATTTAAAAACAATACCCTTTTTTGAGCCATCTTTTT
>JAXGGA010006842.1:0-66863 GCA_038373865.1 Uloborus plumipes | reverse complement strand
ACACAACTTACAAACTAATTCTTTTTTTTAACTCTTTAATTTACTTCTTAACACATTCTTTAAGATTCTTTTTCCAACTCTTAAACATCATTTTATTTGACATTCTACTTCATTCACTGTATTTAGAAATTAAATTTATTTTTTTAATTTACTTCAAAGCACGTTATTTTTTTCCAACATTTAAACATTCTTTTATTAACTTGCTACTTCATCCTTTTTTTTTTTAAAGATAGCACCCTTTATCAAGAATTATCGTTTTTTATTATTAAATCAATTCGTAAATTCTTTTTAATTTGTTATACGTATAAAGTTTCTTAGATTATTCTTTTTTCACCCCCCCCCCCGAAAAAAATTAATTATTTTTCATACGGCACACTACCATGCCAAGAAAATTATCTTTGAAGTGCATTGTAAGAGGAAAAAACTTACCTAGGTAGCAAAAAACCTTTAAACGTTTTATAAACGTTTTTAAGCGGTTGTTACAACGTAATAACCATTTTACAACCTTTAAAAAACGAAGTGTGTTACTTGGGTAGTTGTCCCAAAAATTTTATTGTATCAACTAATAAAATTAAATTTAGTCTATGTAGATTTGATTTTTATATACTTTTGAGTTGTTTGAATTTGGATCTACATTCGTATTTAAAAGTATTATATTAGTTGGATTGGTTGTGGCTCTTTTACCACCGCAACACTTTCAAAGTTAGAAAATGTATTTTTGAATAAAACTTTTATCATAGTTATTTCTCATTTTAAAATATAGACTTCAGCTGTTTGTAAGAGAAACCCAGATTCTGATGACTTAAGATTTAGAAACATGATCTCAATATTAATCGTGTATTGTTAAGATACCAAGAGTACGTAAAAATCACCAAATCTTGTTTAGAACGCTGCAAAGAAATTTTCCCCACCCCTCCCCCTGTGTTTATATTAACAACTTGTATAAGATCGAGTATAAAAACAATGCAAAGTGGGCTTCGGCAAACCTTTTTTTTTTTTTTTTTTGCCTAAGAATAATATTTGAATAACATATTTTGAAATAGTAGGAATATCAAAAAAATTTGAAGGAAATTAATGTCAAAAATCGGACTTTGTATGCCGAAAATATGATTTTTAACCCTGATGCAGCTGAAAATCACAAGATCACAATAATAATAATGATAGTAATAATAATAACAATAATAATAATCAAGAACCAAAAAGAGAGCTTAAAATTGTCATCAAATTGGTGATTCTTCTTCACAAACAGCTGTAAAAAAAGTTTTAAAAGTGGATTCAAGAAACCTGATCTCTTCCTTTACATTCCAATGTATAAGAACTTATATATATATATATATATATGTATATGTATTTTTGAAACAATAAAGTTGATGAAGTGTGTTTGCATTCTCTACAGCCTTGTTTTCTCTTTTTTCAAGCATTTGAAGTTTTGAATTCAGTAAACTTGCGTTTAACGCTTCAACAGTTTTATTTTTCATTTTAGAACTCGGTCCAAAAAATGTCACCTTTTTTTATCGCATTTTTTGTTCATTTTACATTTACCAACAAATCAGAATAGAAAACCCAATAGAATGCAAACTATCTTCTACTGGACACCTATCACCGTCTATACCAATAATGTGCTACGATGACGTAGGTAAAAGGGGGTTTTTAGGGACAAAACACTCCCCAAAATGTTGGTCCAAAAAATGTATAACTAATTAGAAAATAAAATCCTAGAAGAAAAAGTACGATTCTCCTGTGAATATCATAGTGTTACAAACTTCACTGCCTCCTTGCCCCCCCCCCCCTTGCCCTGCAGTCATGTTTGACAGACTGAGGGAGGACATATTGAACGATGAACCACCTCTTTTCCAACATCACCGAGATCAGATATGTTTAATTAAGGAATTTTCAGATATTGTAGCACTTCTCTCTCCTAAAGATATTTCCGGTTTTTAAAAATTTCCGAATTTTGAAAGTTCGGATTTTTAAGCTCGTACTATATATGGGCGATTCTCTGTAAACTCGTCATTTTTCACACGAAATCTGTCCGGGCACGGTTTTTTGAAATGTTCGTATAATTATAATACTATTGCTCAGAAAATGAATCTATTACTTTGGTTTGAAAGAGGGCCAATTGAAGTTTGTGTTTTTCTGATAAATCATGATAGGGGGTAAGTCCCCCGCCTAGTATAACTAGGCAGGGGACTGTGCCAGGTGACTGTGTTTTTGCTCTTTGTTGCGTAATATCTGCAAAACTATTGGAACATAATTAATTACGAGAGTACCTATAAATTGAGGCACAAATCGTGGACATAATAACTAATATGTTTTATAATTAAATTAATTGACATTAATAAAATTACTTCCCAGAGGACTGTTTTCGCAACGACCCTGATGCATACTTTCATCACAAATGTGGCTCTCAAACTAAGCAAAGTAGCGTTTCAACGCCGTTCTCGGCGATTTCGGCAAATTCACACTGATTACTTTAAACTTCATGCCAAAAAGAATTTGCAAAAGTTATAGATTTTTCATATTACAGCTTTGAATTTGTTGCAGGGGACTGTTTGAAAAAACTCTGGACAGAATTTACACGACAATTTTAAGTTTTAGAAATACATAATTATACCTTATTTCATAAGAAAAATATAGCTTCATTATTCTATTTTTAAATATTAATTGCCAAATTTATGTAGTGTTAATAGGTTTTTTGAAATACTACCTTTAACAGTTAGACTATGGGATTGGGACAGCCAGGGGACTGTGTTTTTGGCGCTTAGATAATTTCTAGAAAAAAAAATTAAAGTGTTATTACTCCGAATACAATTGGGCCACAAAGTATTAATGCTTTACTTGTATTAGGAGCGATAATTACTTTATTACACTAAATTAGTTTTAAAATACTCAGTCCGGACAGCCATTTACCAGTTTACAGAGAATCGCCCATATGCATGTACTTAAGTGTGGAAAAATAAGGAATTGCCAAATATCCCCTCCCCCCTCATTTATTTTAACCTCGTGACGACTCTGGGACTCCCTCTGGGTAACCTCTGATGACCCCCTCCCCCTGAAACCGACTGCTAATTACGCTACTGATTTGCTATTCGTAACAGAAAAGATTCGGGTGATTGCAAAAATCACTGGCCAATGTGAAGGCGACACCTGCCGTAATTTAATTTCGCGGCAGTTCTAGAAGAAGCTATCGCATTCGACCTGCCTGATGATTAAATTTCGTCGAGTAGCAAATTTATTTGGTCAGTTTTTCCAGTTCCCTCGGGTGCTTCGACAAACAATAACTTGCCTTCTTCAATGTACTATGGTGTCATAAACAAGCGGATACTAAATTTAGTGAGTGATTAAAAACGTTCTCATTCAGTTGGTTGCGATCATTTTACCATTGTTCTTCTTTTAGAGTGGTTTACGTTGATTTTTTGCTGCAACGGCAGACCAAGTATTTCTACAGCAAAAGATTTTTAAAGGAATTCAGTAGCGTTTGTTTTTAATTTTGATTTTGTATCCATAAGATGTTTTTTTTTATTTTAATTTAATTAATTTGCTTTTATTTTAATTGAAATGTTTTTACAGTCTCTTTTTTACAAATGCCGACAGCATGGAAAACTTGAACAATTACGTGCATGTTTTTTTAATCGGCTGTGTTTTTTCCTCTTATCAAAAAATGCCAACATGCGGGTGTATCTATGCATACGTACGTACACAATGTATGTACATACTTATATGCAGAGGACTCATTTGTAGTAACAGTAGCCCTGTATTAGCAGCATAGTCCCTTGGCATACAAATTAAATGAAACTTGTATTTGAAGTTAAAAATCAACGTAAATAAAGCACAAATAAGGGAGAAAGAAACTTTCTCCCTTATTTGTGCTTTATTTACGTTGATTTTTAACTTCAAATATAGTTCAGCACAAAGCCTATTTGATCCTTTTTCATTTAAATGAAACTTGATTCGACCGAAGAATAACATTTAATTTCGCTCTACTGAACAGTTACATGAAAGCTGAGAAAGAATAAATTTTATTTTTGGATTTTAATTTATCAATTTGGTGTTAATGAAGAACATCTAAATAATGTTAAAAATTATAAATTAATAGTTCTGTACAGTATGGAATCAATGGAGTGTTTCAAAACATTTTGGAACATGTAAAAGTACGTTATAAACAAACGAAAATCGACAGACGAGTAAAGCAGTTACTGTCTGTCCTTGAAAACCTAGCACTCGCGAACCATTCCACTTTAAAAGGGAGTGATGGGTTGTGGGTAGGAACTTTCCGAAGTTTTTAATTAAAATTTGCATTTGCTATCCTTTTGACATATTCAACTAAACTATGTATTTGAAATTAGCATCGTTCTACGTTGTTTGATACGGCTCAAAATGCTTCTTATTATTCTTCCCCTTATTATTATCTTACCTATCACTCCTATTTTGGTAAGGTCAGAGGAGACCTAACGCATGCATAAATACGCGGAAGGTTTTACCAAAGAAAATCAGACAGTATGTAATTTAAATGTAAAGTGGTCGGCGTCTACCGAAAGAAGCGCTTGACAAGTTAGGCTCGTCAAATTTTACAGTAGCCTATAAAATGAATGACGAGTCAAACTCGTTATTGTATGCCAAGACGGTTTATTTGATTTTATATTTTCTTTAATTCATTCTAGGCGTTTAAGTACCAGACATTTTTCAAGAATAATTATTCTTTTACTATCATAAATAGCAACTGTTAGCACTCAGCCTTGAAGAAGGCATGTTTCTTTAAACCTAAATAAAAATGTCACGTATCTGTAAATCTAAAATTACAATTCGCCATATCCAGATATTAAGTTTTGAAATGTGAAACCCAAATTTTCATAGTGAACTAAGGTTGCTTTATAATGAGTGCTCCTCTCTACTTCTGAAACTTATTTATAAATGAGTCAATGAAAGTAGTGGGGGTAGCGAAATAATGATCTTCATATGAGCGTTGTTTCAATGAAACGATTTATTAAAATGCATAAGTATTCATTCCAAATCCAAATTTCCAACTGAACGCTTGCTTTGCTTTAAACATTACTTTGTAATAATTTATTTGAAAAAGCTCCAAAGAATTACAGAAACATGCAAAATTTATTTGTCTAATACAATGCTCTGTCTCTTAAAAGAATAGGACTGTTTCATGAGTTTTATCATACATCTCATAAAATCGCAACTGTAAAATACGAGTTAATTAATTCGGGCCATTTTTGTGTTCAAAGATACTGCGCATTTTCTGTTGCAATAGTTACGGAAGTGTTATTGCTTTGAAAATGGTGCGCGGAAGCGAGCTGAATGGACCTGAATTTCTAAGCTTTGAACTAAACATTGTACACATTATAATTTAAACACAACGCAAAGCACTCATCTGTCGTTTCCTATTCATACTACGACAAAACAATAACGATTTTTTGTGATAAATCTTTTCGATATTCAACTCGCTTTTCCAATAAAAGACTACACATTTGCAAACGTTTATGAAATGTGCTCTTTTTTAGATTCATTTTTATTCTAGACTATGAAAATAAATGTATTTAACAGCTTAAATGATAAAACAATATTGACACATTTCGTTACTTAGTTTCTCACATCTCTTTCGTTACAATTTACAAATTTATGCACTCGTTTTTTTTCACTCGTGTTGCATGTTGGATTAACAGATTTATGTTTCTACTGAAAAATACTAGGCTTGTAGGCCGTCACCTCCTCGCTCATTGCATTTGACTTGTCACTATGGCTTAAAATCAAAGATTCTCAGGGGTTACACCCTCATCTGATTGTACCCCAGAGTAGTTACGTTACATAGGTCAATTCTGTCAAAAGTATTCAGAAAAAATGTTGACCCAGACAGATTGACCTAGAAACGAGACGAAAAGTTTCGCTTCCCATCATCTATAAGCAACATTTAATATTTTTATTACTCTTTTTGAAATAAGTATTAATAAAAACGCAATTCAACTGCGTTTGAATCTCAAATGCAAAAAATATAGGAATTGTGCGTGGAAATATTAAGAAAAGTAGGAAACAAGGCGTTAACTAGGTTTTTATACCGAACAGATTGTTGCACGCAGGATTGAACAAGTCGGTATTCAAATTGAAATATTGAAATTTGAGTACTATAAATAACTAAAGAGGAAACCTTTGCGTGTCAAATGCTTCATTAATAATCTGTAAGCCTTTAACGACAACTGATGCAACACGCAGAGTTTTCTGTTAAAACTTACCAAAGTTTCTGAAAACTTGCCAACATATAAGAGAAATATAAGGGCGATTCTCTGTAAACTCGTCATTTTTCACACGAAATCTGTCTGGGCATGGTTTTTTGAAATGTTCGTATAAATATTGTACTATTGTTCAGAAAATGAATCTATTACTTCACTTTGAAAGAAGGCCAATTAAAGTTTGTTTTTCTGATAAATCACGATAGGGGGTAAGTGCCCCGCCTAGTATAACAAGGCAGGGGACTGTGCCAGGTGACTGTGTTTTTGCTCTTTGTTGCGTAATATCTGCAAAACTATTGGAACATAATTAGTTACGAGACCACCCATAAATTTAGGCACAAATCGTGGACATAATAACTAATATGTTTCATAATTAAACTAATTGACATTAATAAAATCTCTTAACAGAGGACTGTTTTCTCAACGACCCTGATGCATACTTTCATCATAAATGTGACTCTGAAACTAAACAAAGTATCGTTTCAACATTGTTCTCGGCAACTTCAGCAAATTCACACTCATTACTTTAAACTTCGTGACAAAAAACATTTGCAAGAGTAACAGATTTTTTCTATTGGAGCTTAGACTTTGTGGCAGAGGACTGTTTGAAAAATCTCCGGACAGAATTTACATGACTATTTTAAGTTTTAGAAATACGTAATTAGACCTTATTTCGTAAAAAAGATATAGTTGCATTATTCTATTTTTAGATATTAATTGCCAAATTTATGTAGCGATAATAGGCTTTTTCAAATATTGCCTGGAAGTGTTAAACTATTAGATTGGGACAGCCAGGGGACTGTGTTTTTGGGTCTTATATAATTTATAGAAAAAAAGAATTAAATAGTTATCGCTCCAAATGCAATTGGGCCACAAAGTATTAATGCTTTACTTGTATTAAGAGCAATAATTACTTTATTACACTTTATTATTTTTAAAATACTCGGTCCGGACAGCGAATCACCAGTTTATAGAGAATCGCCTATAATACTGTAATTTCATATAAAAATTTGCAGATTTGAAAAAAATGCTTATATCATCCTGAATATAAGTGCTACTTTCCCGAAAACATGCAAAATAATTCTGCATGGTAAGTAAATTAATTTCTGAAATGTGCACCTTATTCCCAGCTATTTACAATGAAGGATGCTCAAAAAATAATTTTGCCACCCCCCACCCTCCTCCTCTTTTGATCTCCGAAATGCTTAGATGATTTAAATTTTTTTAGAAAAGTCGGCTGAGACTTATATTTTATGTGACAAAAGTTAAAGAACAGTTGGTCTCTTATTTCTCGTGAAATATAAAAAAATGAGAACTTTTGAAAGTGTCTCAATACTTTTGGTGATGTAGTGTATAACCCTGTTCACAGTCAAATTTTAAAGTTTCATAACATGTTCTGGATAGAGGAAGAAAAACTTAATAAGACTGTATTGTAGAAAGAATATTTTATTTTGTAACGGTTATTCTTATTATATATGTTTTTAAATTTCAACCGAGTATGATAATGTATTTTAAATCATTTTGACCTAATTTTTGTGATTAAATTAAGATATTTTGTGTATTTTTATTTCCTGTAGCTGCTCTGTAATTAACTGTTCAGTAATGAAAAATAAAAAAAGAAAGAAAGAATTATTTAAAAAAAAATCATAATAATCAGCAATTAATTTATGCATTGATTATTGAAAAATAATAATTTTGAAAGTAACGTTTTTTAAACTTACAATGTCCAACACTAGTTTTTATATTATGGAGAGAAAAAAGAAACTGTTCACATGTGCCCTAATATAAGTTCACAACTGGCCCCATCATCAGCCTTAAGACTAACTTGCAAGAATAAAATTTTTTTAATTCAATAAAGAAATTTAGACAGTGTCATAAATTTACCTAAATGTTCGCATAATTATTTTCAATGATTAAATTTTGCTTATTAGTTAGTGTAAAACGTGTTTTCATGTGAAGAAGGCAATGATGAAATTATATACAAGATCCGCTAAAGTAAAGAAGTTGCCACAGTAGCAACATAAAAAAGGCTCATTCTTCTTTAAGTCTTGTAAAAAGGTGGGACTGATATTGCCATCCCTTTAGAATTTCCTCAAGATTTCCAGCTTCAAGTTACCCGAGTAAAACATATGTTCACGTGTGCCCCCATTTCCCCTTTTTCTAAATTTAGCTTTAAAAAAATCTAGGATTTTAACATATTTTCTTACTCAAGATTCATTTCTGAAATTACATATTCAATCGTATAAATTTCAAAATCAATATATTAATTAACATCCATGTTAATTCATACTTCTATGATGATTTAATTATTTCTAAGTTGCTCATGTCTGGGAGATGATTTGATCAATTGAAAAGAGATTTAATTTAAACCTCCTATTTTTGATCCGAATAAAACTACATTTAAAGTTCTAGAAATCCAAAAATCTCTTGCGCATTCAAATTCAGTTCGAAAAATATGTATATTTCATAAACACTTAAACAAAACACATTCGAAAGTGTGAACTTCAATGTGCAAATATTTATTGCAATAGCAACACAAAAAATTATTCAGTCTTTATCTTGCTGTTCTTATTTGCAGCGTTAAAAAAAGAATGTGCCGTGACCAGGATTCGAACCTGGGTTATTGCGGCCACAACGCAATGTACTAACCACTATACGATCACGGCGACGTTCAGCAGATGTTTACTTATCGTGAGAAATCAATTGTTGCTCTACTTCAGTTGAGAAAAAAGGGTGTGCCACTGAACTGTGAAATTACAATGCTAGTTTCTTATTTTATTCACAGATGGCAGCACGAAATATTGTTCCTAATCTAAAGTTGAACTTATCACGTTCTCAAATTGTAAGTCGGTATATTTAAATTATCCAAAACGGGGAGGGGGGGGGATGAGATGTTACAAATAAAAAATAAACTATTTTATTGAACAAATCTTATCTTTTATTTTGGGACACTTTGAAGAAAGAGAGAAATTAAAAAGATTTTATTTCTTATGGTATATGATGTCACTCAGATGGCTGATATTGTCCCTAAACTAAGTTTTGTATATGGTTGAGAACCAGTCAGTTTCTTTCAGGCATCTCTCTGGAAAGGCAGTGCCCCCCCCCCCCCTTGCCCGGAGGAAAACTGAGCTTGTACGAACGCATACAAAAAATAAATTAAATAAAGTAAAAATAATCAATAAACAAACAAGTTAATTTTAAACAAATAAATATAAAAGTGTAACGAACATTTTAAAAACATCTATTGTGGGAGAGTGCTGAGTGGCATCAATTTTCAGGATGTTAAAAAAGATAGTCTGCAATTGAGTTTTTTATTTTATTTTTTTTTTTTTTAATTCTGAGGAATTATTTGCAAATTTGATCCCTTTTCTTAACGTCCGCAAAGATGGCCTGAAATTGCATACTCATGACTTCAATTTCGAAAATGTTTCAGAAGAGAATATCAAATCGCATTCGTTTTCTTCTACTGTCATCAAAGATGGTCGATAATTTGCATTTTTACAACTAAAATTGCGTTTTCCGGATTTCAGTTTCAAAACATTTCCAAAATAGTGTCACGAACCATATTTTTCTCCCTAACCTCATCAAAGATAGTTTACAATTGCATGTTTAAGACTTCAATTTCGATTTCATTTTGCTGAAGAGAGTCCCAAGCCCTGTCCCTTTCTCTAATGTCATCAGAGATGACCAACAATTGTCGATTTAAGCCTATAATTTCAGAAACATTTTGGGGAATTCCTCCCCTCTTATATATCATCAAAAACTGTCTACAATTGCGTATTTAGGGCGCAAGTTTTGAGGGTATTGTTTTGAACTGCATCTCCTACATAACGTTATGAAAAAGTGTCAACATTAGCGCATTGTGGGCTCAAATTTGAAAAATTTCCCATTGGAGTGCCACCGAACTCTCCTCAGTGTTGAAAAATATCGTTCAAAATTTCGGTTTTAGAACTTCAGTTTTGAAAATTTTCGAGGGAAAAACCTTGTACTCCATACCCTAAGAGCGTCTAAAACTCCGTTTATGGAGCTTTAGTTTTAAAAAGAATTCCAAGGGCTTCATTCCTATCTCTAAAATTAAGAGATGGCACAAATCACTTTCTAAAAACTTCGATTTCGTAAACTTTTCAAATTGAGTCCCCCCTCCTATACTTGTCCAAAATTCAGGTGCTGTGATGCAGTGTTGGGCAAATTTTAATAGCATGGACAATTAAAGATTAATGATTGATTTATTGGCAAACGTAACCACTACAAGTAACAATTGATCAATTGTAGTTGTGGAAAATTGCAATTAACAATTTAGTAATTGTTTCCTGTAATAGTAACAGTTATCAATTAATCAATTTTATAATGATTTAAAAATCCACGTAAGCGACGTTCTGAGTCCCATAATATAATCCCCCTCCCCTCCCTCCGATGTATGAAATTTTTAAAAATTATGTATACGTTTGATAAATGTAAATGAAAATGTGAAAAAAGAACAGTTTTGCCTTTGTTGTCCTCACATTTCTTTACGTATATCCGCGTTGAAAATAATACAGTGAAGCTCGTTAATTCGAGCACGCTTAAAACGAATTACTGTTTATAACGAACTACATTTCAGACTCCCTTATTCCTGTTTATTGTTTATTGTTCTTTGGATAATACGAACAATGGTTAAGACGAATTGATTTTGAAGGTCAATTGAAGATCGGTCTAACGAAGTTCCATTGTATTGTAACTTTTTTTTTTATTTTGGAGACTAACGGATAGTCCATCCTTTCTGATGTGATTTCTTATGATTATTTCCCCTATTTTCTTATGATTCTTTACTCCTACACTCATACAAAACCCATGATTAATTCAATACAGAATATTCTTATCTTTTAATTCTTTTCCTTCCAGCTCTCCATCAAAAGTTCTACAGGTAAGCCCTTTTCACATTGAACCCATTAATGCCGGTTGGTACAAAAATATACCAACACGGAAAAGAAATATAACTTAACCTTACATGACTCTATCAGTCTAACAATTGTGCATTTCACATGGTAAAAACTCACAGAAAGGAAACTATATATAAGTTTCGCACCCTTGTCGAAAACGTGTGAGATAATAAGCTTAAAACTTGAACGAATGTCTTATTGAAGTTTTCGAAGTCGGCATTAATGGGTTAAGACAGTGCTTGCTGGCTTCTTTCTACGGTTTACTCTATTTAATACTTCACAAACCTAATGCTAGCAGATTTCATTCACAACTAGCCATTTTCTGACTCCTAAAAGAAAGTAACTTATCTATCTGTATGGAAAGAATGAAAAAATACCGAATATGTTTGAAATATTTTTTATTATGTAAATCAAATTAAAATCAATTTTAATATGTTTGAAGAGGAGGATTTAACATCATTAAGATTAAACAGTAAGTTACCGCCCTTTAGCTAGGATTTGATAGCAGCACGCTAAAGTGCTGGAATGCGTGACTAATTGTTTGATTACCTTTGGTTGTTAATTTTCTCATTTTCACTAAAACTAAATGTTTGCGATAAGAATCACAAAAGTGCTTCTGCTGTATCCTCTTTAAACTTTTACTATCTTCACGGAGAAAAAGTACAAGGCTTTTCTTCACGTTTTTTAATCTTTTACATCTGAAAGATACAAAAAATGTATACATTTTCCAAATTAAAGTAGGAATTTTGTTCTTTTTTTCTGTTCGATTATTATTTTCTGGAAGCAATCGTACTAAAATTTGTAAATAATGCACATTCTACATATTTGTTTTAAAATAAAGTAATTCAATATTAAAAATTGACTTATTTTGTGACTTTGAGCATAGATGGCAGCACTATGAAAAACCTAGCTATTTTTGCAATCTGCTAAGAGCCGTTTTTTTTTTTAAGAATCGGGCAGTCAAAAACACTTTTTATTTTGCTAAAAATTTCAGAATATGGTCTTTATTTAAAATTATTAAACATGTGTTTTTTTATTTTTGCAAAAAATTTTTTTTCCTTCCGTTTTGGGAGGTCAAAGTAAGACTTTACTCTTTTTTTCAATAAAAACATGCCAACTTAGATGAGCCAATACTTTTTGCTTTAGGAGTGAACCGTGGAACTAACAATTATTTTGTGTTCTACTATATCCCCACTAACTGTAAGTACATAAATATTTGTGGACGACTCTTGGCGCAAAGGTCAGAGGTCACTCAAAGTATCGATACTCTGAAGAACCCAGATAGAACAGAATTACAGCAAAGAAAATTTCTTGTCTTGTGCCGCCATCTAGCGACATGAATTACAAGCTATCTTGTTCCTGCACTTTTATTCTTACATCTCTTGTCATACTCTTTTTAAAAACTAATCATTTTCTCTAAAAATTTCCTTGGAGAAGTCTGCGCTACGACTACGATGGCCGATGTTTGCTCCAGGTTAGCATCGACCGTTTATGCCGATGACAGATGGAAAAACTTAATGGTTTCTGAAATTTGAGTTTTAAACATTTTTTAGGAACAAAAAGTATTCAGTGTATTGTAGAAACCTACGCAAGCTGTAGCTTAAACAAAAATGACTGGGTATATAAATATGATAGTAGTATGATAGGAGTCTTCGACATATTTACACACGGTTCTAATTTTTTAATAAAAATATGACAGAAAAGTGAAGAAAAAGCGTAGGCAGCCGAAATATGCTTCTAATAGAAGGATAAGGAAGGAATATCCTTTCTAGCTGCTAATAGAAGGAAGGAATATCCTTTAACATCCCCCCCCCCTTTTCAAGGGGGGGGGATGTTAAAGGATGTCATGAAAAGGCACACTAGCATTTAAAAGTGCATAGGTAAAATGAGAAAAGTTAAAGGGAGATATAACAAATAATGCATAATTATAAGCATCGTAGCGCATAATGGCAACGTTACATATTTAATAGTATAATTTTGCATTAAATCAATAGGCAACATTTGAAAAAGCAAAATCCTGAAAAGGTAATCCTCCTGAAAAGCGGACACCTCCCACTAACGGAAGTGACTGTCCGTTATTTTGATGTTTTAATGTAATTCTTAAAGCTCTCATCAAAGCAATCGTTCGAAAAGTGTCCTGTGTTGTGAAATTTTCGACATCTCTCCGAAATTTTGAAAGTTCCAAAACTCAGAACTATGTTGGTCCTTTTTGTTGCCCGATTTCGGGCTTACGTGCTACTCTTCTCTATTTTTTACTTCATACTTTTAATTATGAAGTATAAAATAGAGAAGATAGAATTCCCCCCAAGAATACTTAGGATTTCCTTTCCTTTTAAGAAAACTTAGTCCAGGTCGAATGAGTGATGGACAAACCTTGGCGACCAGTTCCTTCCGAACAAGAAATTTTCAGAAGCCATACTGCACTGAATTTATCCATAAACTCTGAAAAAATGATACGACTTGGGTTTACCTACCCTCACAGAGTTACCAAATATGTTATACAGGGTGAGTTTGATCGAATCTGCCATACGAAAAGGGGTGATAGAAGAGCCCAAGTGGCGTGTAGAACCACCCATTAGCGGTATCAATTCTTAACCGTAACCGAGTAATATTATATTTAAGAAAAATTCGCAAAAAAAAAAAAAAAAAAAAAATTGAGAAAAAGACCAATTTCTGAACTTCCTGTCAGACCTACATACAAAATAAGTACATCTGTGGAAAGAGCAGACAAAATCCTTTAAAATGACACTTTTTTCATCAAGATAGTCGCACTTCACAGTGAGTTACAAGCTTTCAAACCCTGGAAACACTCAAAAATGAAATTTCATCAAACTTTTCAGTCAAAAATCTCAGAAACAACCGCATGAGCTACAACCGGTCAAATGCACCAAAAACTTTCCCATTTCACTAGCTTTCAGATGATATAACAACAAATCATAGTGAGCTTCAAGTTTAGCAGAAATTCAACATTTAGTTTTAAAGAGTATGAAAAATCGCCATTCGTCGGAAACGGGAAATCAGCGAGGAGGACTTTTATCCCTAAAATTTTCTGTTTAACGTAAGTTTGATGTTTTATTTGTTCAAGAAAAGGAAAGTTTCATTTTTGAGTGTTTCCAGTGTTTGAAAGCTTGTCACTGTGAAGTGCGACTATCTTGATGAAAAAAGTGTCATTTTTTCATCATATTATTTGGATAATAAATGGATTTTGTCTGTTCTTTCCAAATATGTACTTATTTTGTATGTATGTCCGACAGGAAGTTCAAAAATTGGTCTTTTTCTCAAAATTTTGTTTTTTTGCGAATTTTTCTTAAATATAATATTACTCGGTTACGGTTAAGAATTGATACCGCTAATGGGTGGTTCTATACTCCACTTGGGCTCTAAGTGCTCTTTTCATAGGGCTGTCGCAATTTTAAAATTTCAATAATGAAGTCATTTTTTTTTTCAATAATAGTCATTTTACAGATTTTCTGTAGTTATCTTCCAGTTAAAGAAGATTTTTAGAAAAAAGCTGCAAAATTTCTGCAGTTTTTTACAGATTTTTTTAAGCACATGATTCAGGAAGGCATATAATTTATTAATCACAAAATCATTTTCTTGCGAAAATTTAAAGTTTTGAGCCGAATAAGTGCTAATTGTAAGAGATTTATATCTGCTTTTAATTTTCAAAAAAAAAAAAAAAAAAATGCAGATAAATTGCAGTTTCTTGCAAAATTGAAAGATAAATGCAGAAAAATTGCAGTTTTACTCAACTGCTGGATCTTCAAATCGCAACAACCCTATGATTGGTTCACTTTTGTTTAGCCATATGCCATCTTGTTAGGAATATTTTTATCCACATTTTTGTGTATAACTTATTAGGAAACTCGATGAGGGTAGATCAACCTAAGAAGGATCTTAGACTATGAGGAAGAATTTGTCTTTCTCCTAAACTTTTTTTGCTATCGGACTACAAGAGTAATAATGAAGTAGGAGGACAGTGGGAGAAAATACGTTTAACTGACGTAAATCTCTGGTTTCAAATTCAAGTCAACATAATATCACAATTCCACCGTTTAACCCCTGACGTAACAAGGAAGTGAGGTAAAAGTTTGACGTGTTTGTGTACCTGTCGATCTGTGTATCTGTGAATCTGTCTGTGGCACTCTAACGCCTAAACGAATGGACAGAGTTTGATTTTTTTTTTTTTTTTGAAAGGTGAAGTAATCGAAAGTGTTCTTAGCTAGGTCGCGTCTTCGGATGATATTAATGAGCAAAGATATTAATTAAAAACCTTTATTTATTTATTTATTTATTTATTTATTTATTTTATTTATTTTTTTTTTTTTTTTTGCAATTTTTGAAGTGTTAACGTATTTGAATATTAAAAAGAAATGTATCAAAAGAAATAAAAATAAAATCTGCGTCTGATAAGATGTGCTTGGAACTTGTGAAATAGAACTCGAATTATAACGTTTTTTAGCAAATGCGGCAAGGCTTAAATTTACATGATTAGAAACCGATGTCATTGTTGGCCGACGAGGAAAGAAACCTCAATGATTTAAAATGTTTATCCGTTGCCAGTTTCTAATTGTTAACAATTAAAATACCTGTCGTTGGTTTTAGTATAAGAATTTTTACTTTTCCCTCTTTATTCTCCTTTTGCGACTAGCAAATTTTGCAGTAAGTATTATCTTTCCTTTTCCTTGTTTACCATATCCTCTCGAAAACAATTAAATATATTTTGATTTAAAATGCTTTATGACCAGTGAAGTTCGTTTCAATATAAGATGGGCAATCACTATTTTTAATTTAATCTTATTTTTCTTTGATAGGATAGAATCAGTAATGAACTTCTAAAAAAGTATGAAAAGCAATGAACTTTTAAAAACCAACTTACACCGAGTCCGGGGTAAGTTGGCACTGTTGAGGAGCCTTCGAAAAATATTTTCTACGAGTTTCCTAGTTAATTTTAGATGATGTTCCTTTGTGGTTTTTTGTAGCCAAGATGTTACCCTATCAGAGGAATAAATTACTTTTACCATATGTACAACAACAAAAATTAGAAAAATCGAGAAGTAAAAACTATGCCAATTAGCGCCGGTCTTCCCTAGTATTTCAACGAAAGTTGAACTGCAAAATACATTATTCCTTCTTTCTATACAATAATTTTAAGAAAAAATTTCCCATTTGTTTTTTTTTTTTGAAGCAGGTAAGTAAACTTAACTCTTTCACTTTGCATACATTCCCCTACATGAAAATAATTTGGAGGAAAACGGTTTATGGAAAAAGTTGTGGCTTATAACAATATCCATGCCTTAAAAATTCGCTTAATTTTTGATGCAGCATATTAACCTTCCGGGGCCTATAAAAATTAACAACTCAACTCGGCAACAAAAAATTCTAGATTTGTTCTTTTAATGAGACAAGTAACAGCTGTTAATTTTCTTAGAGACACGAGTAGAGACAGCATCGCATCACCCCATAACGCTAATCTTGACAGTTTCTCAAATTCTTGCTCTTAAGTTAGATATGAAACGTTCTCAGTTAAATAATAAAATAATAGTAAGTACAAAGAATATCTGATCCGGAAGAAACTCAAAAGAAAAAAAAAGAAAGAGAAAAGGAAAGACAGAAAAAAAATGAAAAGAAAAGAAAAGAAAGACAGAAGAAACGAAAAAATAAAATAAAAAATATGCAAAAATATTTATTGCCTGTAAAAAATAAATAAAAGTATGAAACATAAAAAGAACTAATAAGAGGCAAAACGTTTTGTTGATCTGCAAAAAAAAAAAAATATTGATAGTAGCAAACAATAAAGAAAACGAATAAAGAAATCAAAAAGAGACGAAAAGATCAATTCCACCCCACCGTAGAACCGAAAAAATGATAATTACATGACGCACTAAAAAATAGATCACATGAGCAAAAGCAGCATGACATGGTCAGAATTGAAGTCCCTTGCCATCGAACAAAGTATCACCAGACTCACTATCTCCCAATCATAAAAGTAATAGATTGAGAAACGTTAAGCTACGGTAAAGTAAAATCAATACATAATCTTGATTACATTTCACATAATAACAAATGCCGGGCTCCGGGTCGTCTAGGCGACTAAAAATACCTTGGCTACTAGTCAGAAGCTGAATTTTCCTATAAACTCTAGGCAATAATTTGTCTGGCGATAAAAAAACTTCCCGGGTGCCCAAGATTATACAAGTTTTGACGGACCCTAGTTATATTATTGCTGGAAAAGAAATCGAAATCAGGAATTCGAGTGTTTTATTGGATTCATCCAACTTAATATTCCTCTTTTCTTTTACTATATGAAAACTACTTATTCTTCTTACTCCAAGAAGATGAATAGCTTCGCTAACTTCAGAGGATTGCGAACAAAGCTCCTTGCTTCCGAACTAGTACGCAGGAAATATTAATTAAGGTGCTAATACCTGAAGGGATAGGTGGTAGTAGGATGATAGAGGTAGTAGGTGGGAATCGAGCCTACTACCTCTATCACAGGCAGCGGTCAGAACAAGCGCTTTTTGCCGCTCGGCCACGCAGGCTCCACATTTCTTAAAATTAAAGTTTGTTTCCTTCACTTGTTTCGCCGTACACTACACTCGGTTCATCGAAAAGAAAGACTGAAACCAAACAAACAGGTTGCCAGAAGGTTTGAAACAATGCCACTTTTGGAGTTTTCTCTGAAATTAAAAAAAGTGAACCAAAAGGATTCGTGTTCACCGGTCGATTGGCACCAATTTGTTCTTGTCTAAGTCAAGCACATGATTGACGTCCCCGACTGGCGCAATTCTTTGCTTACATCTAGTATATCTTTATCGTGAGCGAAGTTTTGTATGCTTTTTCTTTATTTTTATTTAGAAACTAATCAGCTTCACATACATTAAGGACTGCGTGCCAGGCGCCTTGACTCCGGACAACTACATGAAATCTATATATGGGAATCTATAAATGGTTGTGTGTATACAGGGTGTCCACTCCAATCGTGGACCAATAGCTAATTTCTAAACCGTTAGAGATAAGCATATAGTTTATTTAGGAAAAAATCTCCAAATTACGAAAGGAATTTTGGGTCTATTCAATGTTTTTCAAAAAATCAAATTTTGAAAGAGTTACGAAATTTAAATTTTTATACAGCCCCCCAGTCCTATCAATCATGTTTAGTAAAACATTCTTGACACTGTAACGTTTAAAACTAAAAAAAAATCACTCTTCTACCACAAAAATTGACCGAGTTATAACGTTTTGAAAAATCAAGATTTTGCATTATTTCATGACGTCATCGAGAGATCACTTAAGGAACCGTATGCGAAATCATTCAAAATCTTGATTTTTCAAAACGTCATAACTCGGTCAATTTTTGTGGTAGAAGAGTGATTTTTTTTTAGTTTTAAACGTTACAGTGTCAAGAATTTTTTACTAAATATGATTGATAGGACTGGGGGGCTGTATAAAAATTTAAATTTCGTAACTCTTTCAAAATTTGATTTTTTGAAAAACATTGAATAGATCCAAAATTTCTTTCGTAATTTGGAGATTTTTTCCTAAATAAACTATATGTTTATCTCTAACGGTTTAGAAATTAGCTATTGGTCCACGATTGGAGTGGACACCCTGTATATGTTTGTTCCTTATACAAATCCACAGCTTTCGTCGGATTTTCATCAAACTTAGCACAGAGGTTCACTAGAATTCACATAAGCGGGGTTTTGAAATTTTAAATAAATCCAAAAAGCTCAAAATTCAAATTTTTTGTCTCAAAATGGCAATTTTCTTTCTATTTTGAATAGATAGAGAAAAAGAGATAAGCCTTTAAAATCATACAAATGGATAAAATTTAACACTTTTGAATATGAGTCTTTTTAACCGACTTCGAAAAAGGAGGAGGTTCTCAATTCAAAGCGTATACTTTTTTTTTTTTTTGTTCGCACATAACATCTGATCTACTGAACCGATTTGGACAATTTTTTTTTAAATCGATAGAAGATGATGTAACTTAGGTACCATGTACTCATATGACGATATTTGTTCACTAGAAAAAAAGTTATGATCGAAAAACTAACATTTAATGTCATTTAAAACAATATCTGCTATCGTAAATCCTTACTACAATGAGCGACCCGATGGTCAAGTGGGTATGCGCGTCAGGTTGAAGTTCCTGATGGAATGAGATCGAGTCCAGGTCTGCAAGGATTTTTTCGAATAGCTGCATTTTTTTTTTTAATGATTTTAATGATTGTAATGTCCTTAGGCAGGTACATCCTCCCATGGGAATGTGCCCCATACTTTTTTATGGCACAAAATGACAGTTTTGGTTGGATCTTTGTTAAAATTGGCAATGGGGTCCTTCGATGCTGTAGAATTTTCTTATGGACGTTTGCGCCATTTTTGGGGGCTTTGAATCGATTGTGGCAATAAATGGTTTTTGATTTGCGGCACCTGTATTATTTTTTCAAAAATTATACAGGGTGTCCACTCCAATCGTGGACCAATAGCTAATTTCTAAACCGTTAGAGATAAGCATATAGTTTATTTAGAAAAAAATCTCCAAATTACGAAAGGAATTTTGGGTCCATTCAATGTTTTTCAAAAAATCAAATTTTGAAAGAGTTACGAAATTTAAATTTTTATACAGCCCCCGAGTCCTATCAATCATATTTAGCAAAACATTCTTGACACTGTAACGTTTAAAACTAAAAAAAAATCACTCTTCTACCACAAAAATTGACCGAGTTATGACGTTTTGAAAAATCAAGATTTTGCATTGTTTTATGACGTCATCGAGAGATCACTTAAGGGACCGTTTGCGAAATCCTTCAAAATCTTGATTTTTCAAAACGTCATAACTCGGTCAATTTTTGTGGTAGAAGTGTGATTTTTTTTTAGTTTTAAACGTTACAGTGTCAAGAATGTTTTGCTAAATATGATTGATAGGACTCGGGGGCTGTATAAAAATTTAAATTTCGCAACTCTTTCAAAATTTGATTTTTTGAAAAACATTGAATGGACCCAAAATTCCTTTCGTAATTTGGAGATTTTTTCCTAAATAAACTATATGCTTATCTCTAACGGTTAAGAAATTAGCTATTGGTCCACGATTGGAGTGGACACCCTGTATACACAATCAATTATATTATGTTAATTTTTGTACCTTTATAAAATTCTGTATTTTATACCTTGCATTTACGTCAAATTCAAGGTAAAATTAAAAGTCAAAAATTCTGAAGATGATAAACATATGTTAAAAATTAAAGTAACTATTTTTTGTGATTTTCATATTGGTTGTGACCAAAAAACATCATTACAAACAAATAAAATGTATCAAACACTAAGGCTCGACCGATGCATCGGCCAGGCCGATGCATCGGCGCCGATGGTTGAAATTTTTTCCATCGGCCATCGGCATCGGCCGCCGATGCTAACATTGAAAAAACATCGGCCCATCGGCCTCAAAAATATCTAAATGCCGATGCAAGGCCGATGTTTTTTTTTTTTTTTTTAAGTTTTCTTAAGAGGGAATTCTATTTTCTCTATTTTTGACTTCACAATTAAAAGTATGTTCTGCATGTGACTTGAAATCGGGCAGCAAAAGGGACTAATACGGTTCTGGATTTTGGAGTTTTCCGAATCGGGCAGATACCGAAATTTTCACAACACAGCAGACACTTTCCGAGTGATCGCTTTGATGCGAGTATTGAGAATTACAGTAAAACCTCCGAATAACGGAACTGGAAGTTTTGTTCGTTATTGGGAGGTGTTCGTTATTTGGGAGGATTATGCTATTTCAGATTTTACCTATTAGTTTAATGCAGAATTATAACATTGAGTATGTTCCATTGCCATCTTGCACTACGATACTGATAATTTGTGTATTATTTACTATATCTCCCTTGAACTCATCATTTTACCTTTGCACTTTTAAATGCTAGCGTTAAATTTTGGAAAGTAGGGTTTTGAGATGGGGAATTTGTGTGTCGGTCTGTCCCCCCCCCCTAATAACTTTTAAATGAACATTCCGATTTGTACAAACTGTTTTTTTTTTTTTTTTTTTTTTGGAAAGATCTCAGCGAGTACAGCTCATTCCCATATTTGATTTTTCGGATTGAACATTTTTTGGTGCTACTTTGAACCGTTCAAACTACCTGTCCCGTGATACTAACTTTTTAATGAACAGTCCGATTTCAACAAACTGTTTTTTTGTTGGAAAGATCTTATCAAGGATACTTCAATACCGTATTTACATTTCCAATTTGAACATTTTTTCGTTCAACATTGAACCGTTCAAATAAGCCCCTAATAACTTTTGAGTGAACAGCCCTATTTAAACAAACTTTTTTTTGTTCGAAAGATCTCGGCAAGGATACTTCATTGCCGTATATAAATTTTCGTTTTGATCAATTTTTTGTTCAACATTGAACCGTTCAAACAACCTTTCCCCACCTAATAACTTTTAAGTGAACAGTCGGAAATTAATAAACTTCTTTTTGTTCGAAAGATCTCGGCGAGGACACCTCATTACCATATTTCGCCTTTTGATTTGAACCATTTTTCGTTCAACATTGAACCGTTCAGAAAAAGACTTAACATTGCACCTACGGGTAAATTTAAGTTTAATGTAGATCCTGAACTTAAAGGCTTCTTTTCTTCAAACTAATTTTGTTAGAAAATGGTTTTGATAAATAATGTATGTAAAGTACTTTTCTGAACAAGCTGCAGTGAGGACTCTGTTTCCGACTCCTTGACTCTGACTCCGTCTCCGCAAGCATGGTAGAAATCCAGGCTCAAAAAAAAAAAAAAAAAAAAGACCCACTCCTACCATTATAATGTTAGAGCTTTCGACTTCGACTGACGAATCTAATTTTTTAAAACCGACTCCGACACCGAATCTTCGACTCCAACTCCGCCCCTATGGTAGAAATACAGGCTCGGAAAAAAGACAGAGCCCTACTATTAGAATTTTTGAGCCTTTGACTCTGACTCTACCTGTCAACTGCGACTGATGACTCCGACTTTTCAACCCCAACTCTGAATCCTCGACTAACTCTGACTCAGCAAATACTGTAGAAATGCAGGCTGGGAAAAAATGACTGACTCTTACTCTTAAAAGAAAGAACCGTGCAGACGATTTTTTTCTTTGTTTATTCATTTGTTTTATTTATTATTATTAGTTTTTTTTTTGGCAGACCATTTTCTGTCTAACAAAAATTACTCATTTAAGAGAGCATTATATTATTTATTTAATCAATTATTTGTTTTTAATTATTGGCAACGGATTAAAAATCAAATTCGAGACATTTTTTCAGGAAGGAGGGTTTTTTTTTTTTTTTTTTAGTTTGATAAAATGTGTTTTGATTTGCTTCCAATTTTTAATTCTTTTTTTCAAAACAATTAATAAATTTTTCTGCGGAAGAGACTATAAAAGCTGCATTGTTTAAAAGATGCAACAACTTTGTTTATTTTTTCTTTTTGTTTGTTTACTTTTAAAGTGCCTAGTTCATCAGATGAAATCTGCATATTTGGTTTTTAGAAATCAGCTTTATGTGCTAAAAAGGTACGTTTGACATAATTTGTCGTCTCAGATAAATAAAGAACATTGATTTGATGTTAGAATACCGATGTCGATGTACGGAAAAGTAGGCTTGTTTAGTCATTGACGGAATTTCTTGTTTTGTTTAACTTTATGGTTTAAAAATATCTTAAAGAATTTTTCCACTCACGCAGTGTTATTTGTTGACTTGTTTAATATTTTTTTTAATGATTAAACAATATAATGGGAAGTTCTTTTCCCAAGTTTGGTGTATATCTAAATCCACATATTATTGCTGAAGTCTTTTTTTAATGTTTATGTTAAACAATAAAGCAGTTACCTATTACTAAACGCAGTGTCCGTTTCAAATTTTTATCTCAAATGTTTTCGTACATGTACGTGGAACTTAATTCATGAAATAAAAGAGTATATTGCGAACCGATGCAGAACTGCTTTACAGATTCATGTTACAAATATCAGCGTGTTATTTTTTGCTCCATCTTTATTGTATCTTTCTTTGTTAGTTATAACACACTTTGCGATTATATCACTCAGTTGTCACCAATTTATGATATTAGTCTGCATTGAAATTGAAATTGATTAGTCAAAAAAAGAAAAAGTAAAAGTAAAAAGCACATTTGGAACATCGGATTGCAGCTAAGAAAGTATCTTCATGACTACACCTAGTACAAATGGTATACGAATGAGTTCTCAACTTACTGCGTCTCTCTCTCTATCTCTCATATAATTTTTGTCGATTGGTAGTAAAATAGAAATTTAGGCCCAAAATCTGAATGACTGAAGAATAATTAGAATGAAATGAATATATGACCCATCATATCTCTTATAAACATTTATTTTTCTAATCATTTGGTTTTTTTTAACCATCGGCCATCGGCATCGGCCATCGGCCGATGGAAGAGGAAAAAAATCGGCCATCGGCACATCCGTGCCCGCGAGCGGGGGTGGGGTGGGGGGGGGTGGGAGGTGGGGAGGGGGGGGGGGGGGGGGGGTCTTTGGGGGGGGGTTAAATCTGCCAACAAATCGGCTTCGGGCCCATCGGCCAAAACTGGCCATCGGTCGCGGGGCGACTCTTACCTATGTTTAACACTATTAGTTAACTACCTAAAGGCTAAACTGCATTCCATCGATTTGATACATGTATTATAAGTGGTTTTCAGTTTTGACTTTTGTATGTAACTGCTGCATAAGCAGATAAATATTCACGTTTCTTTGGAATATATAAAAAGTAATATATTTTTAATACTATTTAATTAATACTAAAGAGCGAGCGTCAAGCTATACTACATATTTATCTTTGCTGCATGCGACATTAAATCATATAGTGTCATTGTAAACTTAGTTAGATAAGTTCAATAGATTTGAGAAATATCTCTTCTCGTGATTTTAGTTTTTGAGTCATAGATAACTCCGGTAAGCGTATTTTTTTACGTTCTTGTTTCCTAAAACTATACATTTTTAAAATTGCACGTACTCGTTATCGATTTTAGACAAAGTTGCGTCATATAAGATACTAAAATTAACGCAGTAAAGCCCAATTTCAGGAAGACACATCTATATTTTTAGTGCTACTATTTTTCGTGTAATCGTCTTCCTGTCAATTCCTAACCGAATTTCCGTAAAAAAAATGGCTTATTGGTTTTTAGTTCAAGTATGATAAATGTGAAATCTTTTAATCTTTCGGCATGTCTTCTTATCGGTTTCTTATAAGTTGTGCGCCTAGGTTCCAAGTTCAGCATCTTTTTTCATTAATAATTTTATGTTTTAGACACAAGTTTTACGTACTAGAAAAAAAAAGTCACCACATGATTATTCTATTCTTTGGTGTAAAGTATTTACGTTTTAATTAAAATTAAATGCTGTTTTGGTTTCGCTAACCTTGTCTACTAAAAAAAAAGGCTATTTTCTAGTTACATCACTACAGTCAGGTAACCGACGCACGGACTAACTTTTTGCCCGTCTTATCAGAAAATTAAAAGTCCATCAAATACTGTTCTAAAATAATTATTATAGCAGAAAAAATCTATACTGCTATTTTAAGGTCTTCTTTATAATTCAACGTATAGCGTTTCCTTTTAAAGTAGAGACATAAAAAAGTAAGCCAAAAGAGAGAAAATAAGATATCAATAATTGTTCGTAGCTTATACAGACAACAACCAACGAAATCTTTAGCCTCTAAAGTTATAATAGAAGAAATGATGTTTCTTTCCTAAACTTATCAAGAAAACATTAAGCGCATAATGTGCCTTTTTCCGAGAAATGAAACACTTTAAAAAGAACATGGCAATATCTGCCAATTTGAATATCGATATTTGTCATAGAATTATACCGAGTTTTAATTCCTTAAAAACTGAGAAAATAAAAACAACGATTTTTTTCCAACAGTTAAATAACTCATTTCAATAAGGCTAGGAGTTTGGATTTGCTACAAATTTTGAAAATTATTAAGGAAAAAGAACGGAACAAAAGAAGGTATAAAAACGTAACCATGGTGACAACATGAAAAGTTAATTTTCGTTGTGATAAAGTGATTCATTTCATCTTAATTTTCAAATTTTATTCTCAAGCTTAACCATTTTAGAATCGTTTGGCTTGCTTTGCTCAAGGTAAGCCTTGAATTTCCGGGATTCTAAAAACAATTATTGCAGCTCTTCCTAATGCTCGTAGAAACTTCTAATTGATATCATTTTTATAGCAGAAAATTTTAAACTGTCGAATGACATAAAACTTGAAAATGTGTATAAAATATTTCTTCTCCATTCTATTGAATTTGTATGAAAAATGAGCTAAGAATTAGAATAGAAAAAGAACGAAAATAATTTTCGAAAAATCGCCCCGTAGTGCACAGCACACTAGGGTGGAGCGAAAAACAAAAATTTTGGAATTTTATTCTGTAATACCCGGCAAAAGCTGTGCATGCGTAAGTACAAAACACATGTAAAATATTATCAAGTTTGAACAACTCCTTTAGGGTCCTACCAGGGCTTGAATTTCTCTAAAAATACGAAAAAATGTCAATTTTCAAAAATTTTTTGGAAAATATAAATAATCACCATTTTTGTTCTATAACCATTAAAATGCTTTCTTTTAACACTCTTTTCATGCATCTTCAAAATTATTTACATTCTATTCAGTATTAAGTTCGTACATAAACCGTAAAGTTCCGTGAAATTAACCAAAAATTGACTTTTTTTTACCATTTTTTGCACATAGCAACAATTCTTCTTTTGTAATCCAGATACTATTTTTTGCAATGAATGGGCAAAATGCAGCTTTTAGTTGTAAATGCAATTATATTTCGTTACATTAACAACTCAGAACGCACCACAAGGATGTAGCTGCACTTCGGGTGATATTCTGCATTTTCCATCCACCCAGCCACGTTGTTTACATATTTTCAACACATTTATACGGATGCAATTACTATCTGATGTTAAACAGGTTTCTCCTTTTGAATCAAAGTTTGAAGTTTGACTCATGACTCAGTTTTTACATTGACGATTGCGAGCATAAAGTTTTTCATTTAAATTCATATCTTGTATCTTCCTTCAATAGCAATCTGCCGTTTCACTAACCAGTTTTGAACCCTTAAAACAGTCGGAGTGTAGAAGAGGTATACTTATTGAATCACTGATAAAGTACAACTTGTTTTTGAAAAGTTGTCTTATTAACGTTGCAAGAACTCGGTGGAAGATACCAAAGCTTTAAAAACGGATAAAAGTACTTGATGGACATTGTCAATGTAATACAGAAAGAAAAAAGTGACCCTGATCTCACTATCAAAAATTGGAGACCTTTCAGTCATTAGCTTTCATTAATTCGAGCTAACAGAGTTATGAAGCTGTTGATTTTCAAGCTGAGTTTCTAATGAGATAAAGATACTCGTCAGTTATATCATTAAAAAATACGCTTCTGTATAGTTCAAGAAATTAGAAATTTAAAAAAAAGAAAGAAAATTCCGTGAAAGAAAATTTCCATGGAGCTGTAATCATATTAAAAATTACACATTCTATAAAAGTTTAAAACTATAAGAATAAATTGACTGGTTAACGCGTGTTTACTTTCCTCCCATTAATGATGTCAATTAAAAAAATCTCATAGTTTGAACTTTCAAAACTTAATATTGGTCATAAAAGTTCTCATTTAGTTATCAAAGTGTTTTCTGATGTTGTATGCCTTTCCGTAACCCAACTCCTTTACAGTTTGACTATCGTCCACTGCCATGGCCAATTACAAGTTCTCAAACTTAATAAAGCAGGCATTTCTTCGAATCAGCGGATCCACGAAGAAGAGAAAGTCATCAATTAAATGAATTATAGATTGCGTAAGAATTAATGCTATGTGCAAAAAATGGTAAAAAAAGTCAATTTTTGGTTTCACGGAACTTTACGGTTTATGTACGAACTTAATACTGAATAGAATGTAAATAATTTTGAAGATGCATGAAAAGAGTGTTAAAAGGAAGCATTTTAATGGTTATAGGACAAAAATAGTGATTATTTATATTTTCCAAAAAAAATTTGAAAATTGACATTTTTTCGTATTTTTAGAGAAATTCAAGCCCTAAAGGAGTTGTTCAAACTTAATATTTTACATGTGTTTTGTACTTACGCATGCACAGTTTTTGCCGGGTATTACAAAATAAAATTCCAACATTTTTGTCTTTCGCTCCACCCTAATGCACACCCCAGTGGCGGATCCAGCGGGGAGGGCACGGGGGCACGTGCCCCCCCTGTCATATATCTCGAAGAGCCTAAAACCCATACTGAAACAAGAAACACCGATCAAATTTTCGATGCCGATTTGTTACATCTGTTTTGCATTTTTTTTAATATTTTGTTAACAGTTTTTGGCAACGGAATCGAAAAAGAAAATTCATTTTGAGTATTATACTCTTGGCACATTTCCGATGTGAGAAAAATGTGTCGGTTTTTTTTTCCTTTTATTTATTGATCTTCGGAACTTTCGACGTAACTTTTGCTTTGATGTATTTTTGCTTACCTTGTATTTGCACATAGAAAAAAAAAGGGGGGGGGGAGACATAACAAGCGGTTGAGTGGAAGTATGTTTTTGCATTCTCATTCTTCAGGCATTTTGTTTTTTATTCCTTAAACGTAAATCAAAGGGAAAAACTACTCACTTAATACATTTTTAATACGGCTACATTTCTTCAAACGCTAAAGTATGTTTTGATACTTATTGTCTGAATGATACGGCGCCATGTCTGTCCATTCTTCCGAATTTAGACTCATCAAAAAAGAAGACATCCAAAGCACTGCAGCGAAAAAATTGTTATATTTTAACCGTTATGGGAAAGTAGATAGTTCTTCAGTGATATTTTCTCGAGTTCGAGTGGGGGGGGGGGGCGAGCTTGTTCTCAATGTTTGACGATAGTAAATTAAGTGCTTTTATATATCTTTTGCATTGTTTAAAAAATGTTTTTTTGCAAACGTTTATGATGGAATGCCATTATTACCAGAAACCGAAAGGTGAGGAAAATACGATAATACATAAGAATATGACAGTTGTTTGTTTTTAACAATAATTATTATGTTTCAGTTAAAAAATAAAAAAACATTTTGTGCCCCCCCCCCCCCTGTAGATTTTTTCTGGATCCGCCACTGGCACACCCCCATGCTACAAACTAATTTTGTGACAAATTTTATGAAAATCGACCGAATGGTTTTGGCGCTACGCGCGTAACAGACAGACAGAAAGAAAGACGGACCCACCTTCAGCTTTATTATTAGTAGAGATAACAATGATAGTTTATTCTTATACATTGCTATTACGATTTAAAAAAAGGCCAACTTGAAATCTAATTATGTTTTTTGTAAATGACGAATTTCGATAGATGCATGTGTGTGTAGGATATGGACACCACCAACCGAAGGAGCAGGGGCCAGTGGAAGTTTTATCAGGTGGCGCACCGGGACGCACTTTATTGCAGACTCCGAGGCCAATCTAAAAAAGGGAATACATGGCATCTGAAGTCCAAAATGATAACGAATAGCAATTTGTGATTGCTTAAAAATTAAGAAAAAACTAAAGCTTAAAAATGTGTTTTAATTCCCAGAATTCCCAGAAATCAGGAGAGTGATCCTTCAAAAGACTTTCTTTTTCCTTTTTTTCACTAGTGGCCCCAGTTGCTGTTTGCCCCCCCCCCCCTCCACTTACCTAAATAGGCCCCCGTGTAGAACGATAGAACACCTTTCCATTTTGTTTCTCTGTCAATTATCCTACAAGAGCTGTTTTCAACACCAACCGTACCACTCTTAATCCGCGTACCCACATCGGGCATAATATATGGATACACAGATGGGCAGACGCCTAATCCTCGGGCATAACAGACATCCGAAAAGTTTGTGGAAGGGGATAAAGGTTAAAACAAACACCTAATCCCGAATTGTAACTCCTCGAAGTTCCTTGGAAGAGGAATCGGAAAGAAATATTTATAGTCACAGGTGCAACGGTGTTTAAATCCTTGCTCTTAGACAAACGACATTAGTATGTGGGGGAGAAGGTTTTTTTTCCTGTTACAATGTTTTTGGCGACGTAACTTTCAGAGAACAAGTCGACAAAGTTGTCTTGATGTATGGCAAGGATTCAGGAGCCGTTTCGTTTTTCTTTTCTTAATCCTTTTCTGTTTTTCTCGTGTGTTCGTCTGACTTCCGGTGGAAGGAGCTGTGTTTTGGTGACATGATGTTTCCGTTGAGATTAACTGTAACCGTCGCTGACGCGCGATGGGATTGGTTTTGATGGAGCCGTTGGATCTATCCGGTTGGTGTTCGTTAATTTCAACATTTTGCGTCAAAATGCGAGCATCAATGATGAAATCTGTAAATGAAGTTGAAGCTCCACGTAATAGTTTTTTATTTTAGTATTTTTTTCTTTCTTTCTGTTTTTTTTTTTTTTTTTTTTTTTTTTTTTTTTTTTTTTTGTGTAGAAGAGGGGATCGCTGAGAAAACACTTATAACGGGAGACGCTGTAAGGGATATCAAAAGAAATTTGGTCTGTTGCGTAAATAATGAATTTTTGACAGTCTAAAAAATTAAAATCATTACAATTACGTTAATAACATACTCAAATAGCAGTAAAATTACAGACTCGTGTTTCGGAGTTAAAATACCTTCTTTCTTTTTATTGCAGACAGAAATGCTTTTGCATGGAAAAACTTCCAACGACAAAGTGGAACAAAAAGATAGCTTTTTGCACACTGATGAGCGGTTTTTCTTTTTTTTTTTTTTGCAGGAAATTTTTAAGAGTTTGTGTAGAACGGGGGGAGGGGGGGAGGCTGCGTGTAAAATTATAGATTATATCCATACGGAGTCAGCAGGATTTCTTTATAGTAAATGAATAATCTCTGCAGCTTCTGTGGAAAATGTTTGTGAAATCTTCGTAAAATGCATGAAATCATAACATTAATATACAGGGTGTCCACTCCAATCGTGGACCAATAGCTAATTTCTAAACCGTTAGAGATAAGCATATGGTTCATTTGGGAAAACATCTCCAAATTATGAAAGGAATTTTGTGTCTATTCAATGTTTTTCAAAAAATCAAATTTTGAAAGAGTTACGAAATTTAAATTTTTATACAGCCCCCCAATCCTATCAATCATATTTAGTAAAACATTCTTAACACTGCAACGTTTAAAACTAAAAAAAAATCACTCTTCTACGACAAAAATTGACCGAGTTATGACGTTTTGAAAAATCAAGATTTTGAAGGATTTCGCATACGGTCCCTTAAGCGATCTCTCGATAACGTCATGAAACAATGCAAAATCTTGATTTTTCAAAACGTCATAACTCGGTCAATTTTTGTCGTAGAAGAGTGATTTTTTTTTAGTTTTAAACGTTACAGTGTCAAGAATGTTTTACTAAATATGATTGATAGGATTGGGGGGCTGTATAAAAATTTAAATTTCGTAACTCTTTCAAAATTTGATTTTTTGAAAAACATTGAATAGACACAAAATTCCTTTCATAATTTGGAGATTTTTTCCCAAATAAACTATATGCTTATCTCTAACGGTTTAGAAATTAGCTATTGGTCCACGATTGGAGTGGACACCCTGTATATCTGTGTTGTCGCTGCAATGTGTGTATTGTGCTCCTTTGAGCAGTTGACATGCGACGGCGACATAGACAATGTTTCTTTTTTTCGTGTAATAGGAAAGAGTGATTTTCACTAAATTAACTGGGTTACTTTCGTCTTCGCTTTTTCTCCTTCTGCTGACAAAGATAATTTTTTTTGTGTCCTTTCTAAATGGATTATACCTAATCAATTGATACTTGATGGCACAAAATTAAATGGAGAACCAATAAAAAATACACATAATGGGTGGTAGTTATTGAAATTGATTTTAAACATTTCTAAAGTCTCGGACATGATTTGTACCATTTTCGTCGAAATCACCCATAACTGTAAAAGTATCACAATGAATTAGTGGGATACATTTCTTAAAGGAGGACAATAGTTGCCACTTCTTAGGGTCGTGAAAACAAGAACTCGAGGCAAGTGGCTGCCTCGAGCATCAACTCAGACTCCATGGATTTTGGAGCCTGCGACTCCGAATATTCTCCCCAAAATAAGTCCAAATCCGACTCCGCAGGTAAAAACTGCAGAAGGTAAATTGAAACAAATACACCCACAAAAAGCTTGATCATGACATTCTGAGACCGCGGTTTCATCCTTAATTTGGACTCCTCAGTCAGGAATAGCCAATAATCGAGCTGGAGGCAGATATCCTCTTATGGTAGCCAAGATTGCCTCAAACTGGTAGATAAAATGTATTTACCAGCGAGCGTCCGCAAAACCATGGTACGTCCAAACTCGTAATTGACCAGTTTGAAGACAATCTTGGATGTATAGCAAAAGGATCACTGCCTCCAGCTCGATTATTGGCTATTCCTGACTGAGGAGTCCGAAATAACGAGGAAACCGCGGTCTCAGGATGTCATGATCGAGCTGTGGGTGCATTTGCTTCAGTTCTGCCTTTGCCCCGGCTTATGGGCGGTAACTCATTGCATAAAAAGATAAATTGTTTTCAAATTTAAGTCACTAAACATAACGCAGTTAGGTGAATTATGTACGTTGCAAGAACTAAAGTGGGGAGGGGTGATGGTGGTTTTGCTTCTGTCTACTGCATAAGCCTGCTATTGTGAGCACTGCACTACTTTGTGCCACCATTTATCAATTCGCCCGAGTATACTTACTGCAGGGAATCGACTATCACGTGACCCCGCGATCTCCGGAAGATGCATGACGCAGGGAGCAAATCCCTATTCTCCGAAACGTCTTCCCTCCAATCCCCATCCTCCTGCAACCGAATCTCGGTCTCGGAGACGGAGGATTAGCTGTTTGTTTTAGAGGATAATCAAGCTCCGAAACACTTCTTATAGGACGAGTTAAAGAGACTAAAGGCGGAAATCGTAAGACTAGGGAATTCGAGGGAAAGACATCTGTTTTTTCAGTAAATTGTATTTATTACAACTATTTTCTTTTGATAATCCTCAAAAGATCAGCTTGGTTTTGAGAAATCTAGTTTAAGACGTCACATTTACAGCACGTTTTGAAAAGTCTGAAATGTGTGACAGTTATTTCGCTCGATTTAAGAAGGTAGTTTTGACAACGTGTTTCACTTCTATTACCAGATTCCGTTATGTCTTTTTTAACATGCTTTATCATTAAAAAAGGATGAAAAGCTTAAATACTATGTCGTTATAATAATAGTAATAATTAATGATAAAAATAAACATTGGAAAAGTTTTTTTTTTCTTCATTCGGTTTTGAGATGTGGAAACATGAAGTAGAAATTATAGTTTCTCCTAAAAATTTTTACCCTTATTTTGTTTATGAATATCAAAAAAAAAAATGCAAAAAATGAGACTACTTGTGTATGATTAAGATTATATATACTTATTTTATAAGAGAAAAAACTTCATGATATTATTCAAGAGTTTTGAGAAAATAGTCGGCCACTTTTTGAACAGTGCATATTAAATGTTGCATGATTAGTTTCATCATTTTTGGCTCTTTTACAACTATAATGTATTGAAAGTTGTGAAATTTTCAGCACATTTCCCACTTTTACGAAGTATTTGTTTAGCAAGAAGCCAATATCATTCAATGGGCCGTTGTTCAGAAATGGCAAGAAATGTTTCTGCAGGCACTTATTAACATACACAGGGGAATTTATTGGTATAATAAGATTGATTGAATAAAAGGTACGACGAAAAATTACTTTGTGAAAGAAGAAATCTTTCTAGGACAACAACTTGCTTATAACAAAAATTTAACGCATTGCATTCCCAATTTTTGCTTACGAAAAATTATGACAAAGAAATCGTATTTCAGGATCATATTCACTGCATTTCCATAAGATCATTTCCGTACACTGTAAAAAATTGATGTGGTTTTTACAGCATTATACAGCTAATTTTATAGTAACAAACTGTAAAAATTGTTTTTTTTTTACTATAATAAACTGTAAAATTGCTAATTTTACACTAATAAACTGTAAAATTGCCGCTTTACAGTAATGAACTGTAAAGCTGCTAATTTTACAGTTTATCACTATGCATTTTACAGTTTTAAACTGGGAGCTCAGCTGCCAGTATTATACTCTTGTTTTTGCAGTATAATACAACTAATTTTGTGTTAATAAACTGTAAAATTGTGGTAATAAACAGTAAAATTGCTGCTTTACGGTGATAACTGTAAAATTGTTAGTTTTACCGTTTATTACTGTGCATTTTACAGTTTTAAACTGGAACTTCTACTGCCAATATTATACTGTAAAAACAACAGTTTATTTTTTTCCGTGTAACGCATTGCACTCCCAATTTTTGCTCACGAAAAATTCTAACAAAGAAATCATATTTCAAGATCATATTCACTGCATTTCCATAAGATCATTTCTATAGTTGTGGCTCACTACAGAAAGTTTTTAAACATTTCAAGAGAAGCGGCATTGAAAATAAATACTTTGTTGCCCGAAGAGATTCCATTTTTCTGTTCCATTTAAAAACCCGAGAGAAATATTTCGAAAAAGGAATACCAGAATGTTCACTGTTGTCGGATAAATGCTTTGGGGCCAGAGGTCGGAATACCATAAAAACAATCCGAGGAAGCACTGAAAGAAAAAGAAATCAGATGAAAGTTGAGAATAAGGAAAAAAGAAGTAGGAGCAAATCAAGGGGCAAATAGCTGCATTAGGCATGGGGAGGGGGGATGCTCTTTTTATGTTGGGCAAGCACACGTCAGACGTTATCGTTTATCAATGAACGAACCTTTTCTGGAGGAATAAAAAACCATGTACGACCTTTTCGGGTTACAAAAGATTTCGTCTCATTTCTCTCCTGTCAGATGGCAACGGTCCGAAGTGAGTCATCATCATGCGGACAATATGGCGGCCTCCTCTCTAGGTGATAAATGTCGCTGGTGCGCGTTCGAACATACTAATAGATCCAGCTGAGGCTCCAAATGAGAGGGTTACTAGCTGCGGAACTTGACAATAGAGCCACGGTGGACTGATTGGACTATCATTTGGGAATGTTGTGCTATAATATTCCGGTTATTAGCCCTGTGTGTACAATGGGGTCCTCATTATGCACCGAGTTATGTTGCGGATTTGGCAACACTTCGTTCTGGAAGCACCGTATTACTATAACTCAACGCGGTCCATGTTCTAAATTGGGGTTTACGGTAATTATGTATTTGGTTAGTAATAGTAAATAAATCAAGGAGGGTAATACAGCGTTGGTCAACTCGAAGACAGTTTGTGTGTATTTAGCTAAGGGGATATTGTAGTGTCTTCTATCTATATATCTATCTATTTATATTAAAAACTGAGTATCTTTCTATCTATGTCCTGCTTATTTCTCCTTTGAAAAAAATTATTTGTTGAAGAAGGTGCTTCTAAACAAGTGCATGCAATATTTTCACAAATTTGAGCTTATATATAGCATTAATTTTGCCATTTATTTTACTTTATTTCTAACATCGGGATTCAATCACACATTTGTTGATATTTATTTAACAGAATTAGATGAATAAAGAAGCATTCATCGGTTTTCTGAAACATATTTGGGATAAATGTCAACAAAATTAAATTGTAAGAAAGCCATACACGTCATATGTAGTAAAATGGAGAGATAAAAAAAAGAAAGAAGAAGGATTTTACTATTTTTTCCCCTTTCTTCTAATTTTGCCTCATACTTGATTTTTTTTTCCAAAAAGAAAAAAATTCTCATGTCTTGATTTCATCAAGAAAGAAAAAACATATAAACGATTTCAGCTCAAATTCGTTTTGAAAATTTCGGAGGGGGCTGCAGCCCTATCAACCCACCCCCTGAGTACGCCACTGAATACAGATGTTGAAGGTGCATTCCAACGTTACTTGTGAATTTATGCAATCGTGCCTATGCGTGTCTAATGATAGTCAGGTAATTCTCCAAATGAGACAGCTCCGTCTGCAGCTGAAGAGACAGACATCACAAACACAATGAAAGCTCCGCCTGACATGGGAGTTATTCCCGCGTATATAATCCAAACAGCATGTATAATTTAGATTCTTTAACCTTGACTCCTGTACCGCAAAATAAGTCCCACTCCGACTCTGACTCCGCACACTGCACAAAATGGACAGTTGTTTTTACAGTATAATACTAACAGCCGATGTTCAATTTAAAACTGCAAAATGCACAGAATATAACAAACTAAAACCAGCAATTAAACAGTTTCTTACTGTAAAGTGAGCTATTTCGAAATTTATTGCCGTAAAATAAAAAGCGGTATTATACTGTAAAAGCAACAGTATGATACTGTACTAGCAGGGGTTCCAGTTTAAAACTGTAAAATGCACGGTCATAAACTAAAATAAGCAATTTCACAGTTTATTACTGTAAAATTAGCAATTTTGCAGTTAAGTACTGTGAAGTTGGCAATTTTTCAGCTTATTACTGTAAAATTAACGATTTTTACAATTTATTACTATAAAATTATCTGTATTATACTGTAAATTCAACATTCATTTTTTACAGTGAAGAATACAGATGTTGAGGGTGCATTGCAACGTTACTTGTGAATTTATAAAATCGTGCCTATGCGTGTCTAATGGTAGGCAGATAATTCTCCAAATGAGACAGCTTCGTCTGCAGCTGAAGAGAGACATCACAATGCTCCGCATGACATGCGATGCCGAGTTATTCCCGCGTAATCCAAACAGCACATATAAAACGAGAACGCACAATGGCCGAAGAGAGAAAAAGAACATCTCCGCGCGTCAAAAGAACGCCGAAAGGAGGGGGGAGGATGCGTAACAGACAAGCAATGGACAGCCACGGATCCCGGATATTGAGACTTAAGTGTTGAGGCAGGGGTCAAGACCAAGACCGATACCGAACCCCCTCCTTTTGCGCAGGGCTGTCCGCTTATTTATGGAACGGCTTTTGCGGATGTCTCTTTCAAAAAGCTCCGAAGAGAGAGGAGTGGGGAGATGCGTGTCAGATTGGGAGGATGGTTTGCGATCTATTTTGCACCTCTTGAGCCCTTGTTTTCAATCTGTTTCAGCCGCCTACCCCCCCCCCTCCTTTTTTTATCTGCAGAGGCTAGAAAAGATGGTCATCTTTCCGATGCTTTTGTTCCAGAGCTTGGTCCGAAGCCTTGTTTGATAAGCGAGGTACAGGGCCTTATTTAAGGGCTGGGTGTTTAGGGCTCAAACCCCACTGAATAAATTATTATTGCTGTTTTTTAATTTTTCTATTTACTTTGAAACTGCAATTGAAAAATCAAATATCATTATTGAATAATTGTACAAATTAAGTGTTTTTTTTTCTGCAGTATTTATTTTTATTGTAGTTAATGCAAACATAATTTCTTAACACTACGCCTTTCCATTCGAATTTTTAGTACCACTAAAAAAAACTCCAAATTCTTCGAATTTTTAAGTACCAAACTCTATATTTAACACATCTGAACCTGTCGTACGATAGAAATTTTTAAAGTACTCCTTCGAATGTGCGTATATGAGTAAACTTATCTATCCAGTTTTTTTTTTTTTTTTTTTTTTACTGAAAAATGAGTCTTTTTTTTTTTTTAACATTGTTCATGTTAATACCCTTTTAACTCCTATTGTAACAAAAATCAACAGAATATAGAACATGAAATAAAACTTTATTGACTTGATAGATTTCACGAGAAATAGGTTTGGTAAAACCCTCCCAGAAACTACGGTCTCTTTACGTCCCTGGGCGAGGATATTATTTATGGATCGCGATGCTGTGTTTATTGATCACAGTAGTTGTTGGAAAGTGTTAGGAAAGGGGCGGATACAGAAATAGTTTTTTCGAGGGGCACCGAAAAGTAAAAATAGTAATTTCAAAAAAAAAAAAAAAATCTCTCCCTCTAAACTGCTTTAAAGAGCCCTTACGGCCAATTAATCTACTTTAAAGAACAGAAATATTAAAGAATATTTTACTTCGAATGTGGTGGTAAAATTTCTCCTTTAGCATTTTAAGCCTATTTACTACCAAGCCCTGTATAATTTCACCAAAATGGTATAATAATGCACAGTATTACTTTGAAACACTGCCATAATGATTTAAAAAAAGGATATTAAAACAGAATAACCAGTTTTTTCTATTAAGGAAATATTAATGAACGATTCGCGATATTATGTATCCTTGGAATTCGAAACTCGTAAGTTTTATACACTGTTAAAACTACATGTTGCACAATTCACCTTTAAGGGTGAAGCGTTGTAGCACCCCCTGAGGGCTGCCACTTGACTCTCTATGGCACCCTTATAGGTGCCATTTAGCTCCTTAGGGTGCCATAAGACACTGCCACATGGAGCCAAATGGCACCTTCAAGGGTGCCATAGAGAGTCAAGGGGCAGCCCTCAGGGGGTGCTACAACGTTTCACCCTTAAAGGTGCCTTGTACAACCAGGAGCGCCCCGATGGGAGGTAACGGGGGGTCACTGGGACCTCCCAATAATTTCCATGTTCGGCATATTTTGCTGACGATTCGGCAATTTGAAGACAATATTGTAACATTGAGATTATTTGCTCTTTTTAGTTTTCAGAATTGTTTCTTAAAAGATGCTTTATTATTTTTCCCACTAAATGTTATGCATGGACCACATGTGTGCATGTTTGTATTTTATCCTTCGGTAAAGTTGGAACTTCATTCGGCAAATTAATAATTTTGCCCCTCCGAAAGATTTTAGTTCAGGGCGCCCCTGTGTGCAGCCTGTAGTTTTAAGTGCACATTCTTTTACACTGACCTCCAACTGCAATGTGAATAACATTGCAAACCATAGCAAAGCAAAGTGATTTTATAAAAATATACTTTTTGCGTGTGTGAGTGCGTGTTTTTCAAAAGGAATAATTTAAAAATTTTACTCATGTTACAAAGAAATAAATTTAAAAAATAGTTAATAGAGCATAGCTCAATTATTTATTTCCTTTTGGGTAGGGCATGAGAAAAAAGAATGAAAAGAAAAAGATATTATTCTGATTTGAAAATAATAAGCTGTCCCTTTTAAGAATTCTTTAGAAATGAGGAAATATATCTAAATTGCTGGGACGTCATTTCAAGTTTTTCCAGGGGGGGGGGGGGGGGCAAAGGGTGAAAACACAATGCAATTTCAACGGAAAACAGCAAAAACCACGCCCACTTATATGTAAATACATTGATTTCTCAAAGATAGGGGGGGCACTTGACCACCCCTGCCCACCCCCTCTAAATGACGGGCCTGCTAAATTGTGAAAAAGGTTCTACTATAACTCTGTTAACGAAAAATATAGTTTGAGTTCAAGATATCAAAATTGAATTTTTCTTTCCTCCCTTTTTTTAGCAAAATATGAACTGTTGTTTTTGCAGTATAATATAAGCAGAGGTTCCAGTTTCAAACTGCAACAGCACAGAATAAACTCTAAAACTAGCAATTTTACAGTTTACTAGCTTATTACTCGGCCTTGCCCGGGTGCTCATTAATACAATGTAGCTCTAAAAAATTATTTGAATGAATTCTATCCGCACATGGGCAGATAAAAATTACACCAATCTTTATTTATTTATTTTTAAGTCTTAAAACATCCAAATGACAACAGAAAAATCTTATTTTCCGTGGGCTATATTTTGAGACACATTTCCTTCGTCTATTACCTACATCCAGCTACCCCCCCCCCCCCCGGCTAAAAAATGTTTTAATAAAACACGGCTCTGCTAAATTTTCGTCGTATATCAGTAGAATTTCCATTGAGTGCCAAACATTGCTCCCCCCCCCCCCAGAAATATTCGTAATTAGAGGCATGCATACAGAGGCGAATCCGAAAAGTTTTGTAAGAGGGGTTAAGTTTAAATGCGCTTGTATTATACCTTATTAGTTAAATGGAAGGAAAACGAAGCACAAACAAAATTAAAACCTTCTTTAAATATCATACAATATTGCACATCAAGTGATATTTTAAAAATATATGAACAGGAAAAATGTAAATTTGTAATTTATAAATTGTCTACATGCAATCCAAATTGGAATTATAAAATTCAAAAAAAATAAAATTATCAAATAAAATTCATATAAAATTCTTAAATAAAATTTAGCATTTTTCGTACAAAATGCATGAATAAAATTTTTGCTTCAAATTGAGCACGATTGATAATAGTTATGCAACCGATAAAATGTGTTTCTCATCACCGGGGACCCGCTGACCCTTTGACCACCCCCTGAATCCGTCCTTTCCTACAAAGCTTGCATGTTTTCGGCGACTTCCCCCGTTTGGCTGATGCCGAGGACAGCCATTTCGCGCCAAATGCGGCTCCCCGTCCGCCACGGGGACTGCCACTTCTCAGCGGGCCCGTCAGCCCCGCCCCTTCTTGGCACCTGTGGCCGGCGGAGAGTTACGATCCGAAGCGCCGCTGACAGCTCGCTCTCCCCCGCCGATCCTCCGCGATTTTCCAACAGAACAGCTCGTGCACACCGGACCACCCCTCCACCCTACCTCTCTTCAGAGGATGCTTGTCCCCGAAAAGAATCACTGAGTGTCGATAATGATATAATGATTGCAATAATTATTTGTTTGTGTTTGATTTGAATTTTTTTTTTGGCAGAAACTTTCGAACTGATTATTGATAAAAAAAATCCTTATACACTAAAAATTGAATATTGTTTTTACAGTATAATACAGCTAATTTTTAGAAATAAACTGTAAAATTGCAATTTTATAGTAAGAAACTGCAGAATTGCTAATTTTGCAGATTATTATCATGCATTTTACAGTTTTAAACTGGAACCTATACTGCCAGTATTATACTGTTGTTTTTACAGTATAACACAGCTAAATTTTACGGCAATAAAATGTAAAATTTCTAACTTTACAGCAAGAAACTGTAAAATTGCTAGTTTTACAGTTTAGTACTGTACATCTTACAGTTTTAAATCGGAACCTCTGCTGCCAGCATTATACTGTAAAAACAACAGTTCATATTTTGCGGTGTAATAATTCGAATAAGTGATTTTTATTCTACTAGTTAGCGTGATCGACTTGAGAGAGAGAATCAGTGGCGCAGCCAAGGAAAGGTTTTGTACTCAACTCCTCAGAATATACACTCTCCTCATATTTGCTTTGCAAAAATAAAAATTAAAAAATAATTCGGGACTATTATTTATATTGGTCAATCTGTATAAAATGAGTTACATTTTGTCAACAGGTTAATAAATGTAACAAAAACTGAAATTTTATACCTATAACTGTTAAATAAAATATGATTTTAATTAAATATATTTTTTTTTTCTATATTTTACTGCATTGTAAAATTGTGTATAACTCAAAAGACAATATTTAATATAATTACTTGCGAATTACCCGGTGTTGCCCGGGTGCTTATTACTACAACATAGCTAATTATAGTTGTTTTTAACTTATTTCATGCTGAAAGGAAATAGAGGAGCCTTAAATTGATAATTCATTGTTAATTGTATAATCTTTGTTAGAAAATACTCATATTTATATGTGTTAAATTTTAACAATTTGTATGCTTAAAGGCTTGTCTCTATCACTCTATCTTTTCAAAATTGAAAGAAAATGGCCATTTCGAGACAAAAATTTTGAATTTTGAGCTTTTTGGATATTTTTTTTTTTTTTTTAATTTCAAAACCCCACCTATCTGAATTCTAGTGTATCAAGGAACCTCTGTGCTGCCTCAGTTTGATGAAAATCCGACGAAAACTGGATTTGTATAAGGAACAAGCATACATACATACAAACAAACAAATATACATACATCCATTTTTACATGTATAGATAACTGTAAAATAAATATTTGCAACATGAATTATAATAGGCCAAAGCGGCCGAATCATCCGAAGCTTCGTTTCACCTCTGATTGACTCCTTATTCAATGTATCTATAATTAGAATCAGAAATTCATGTTTATGTGCCCATTAATAGCCTCAGGTGGCGACACACACGCACACACAACGTCTTCGCTTGGTTTAAAACCCTATTTCTACGGACACGGATCCTAAGAGTTACCTCAGTTAAATACAAAACTTTCTGCATTTTTTCAGTGCATGGAAATTCTAAGTCATTTTGAACTGTTCAAAACTGAACAAAAAATTTGTCCAAATAATAATAATAAGAAAGAAGAAGAACAGTAACAAATAGGGCAATTCTACCCTTAAGAACTTAAGAATCAAACTTTAAACACACAAAATTGCAACTTGGTTTGATCAAAATCTATTTTTTTTTTCTTTCACGTTATTTGATGTTATTTATGCTATCCTAAATTTTGGTAATTAAGTATTCCTTGATTACAAAAAATGACAATTATGCTAAAAGTTTATTATTATGTCTGTAAAGGTGGGATTGGCTAACAATATTTATAATATTAATAATGACGATGACGGCAAATAAGGGATTAAGGAGTCCAGACCGAGATCTTTAGAAAAGATTCTTCGTTCGAATCATATTATGTCCTCAAAGTTATTAATAGTGATGACTATTAATAACTTTGAGTGAAGTCTGAAGACTTACCCTTAGAATACGCAACAATTTACAATTTTATTATCTTCATTCAATCACAAAACAATTCTACTTGTCTTAATCCATATCAAAGCAAAGCAATATAATCCCTTTCTTCAAATTCATTCAATCCAACTTTCACAATCTCAAACTCCTCCCTTCCAAGCTCCATTGCACCTGAAACACAAGCTCCGAAAGCGATCCCCTTAAAACACGGGAAAAAAAAAAAAAAAGCTCGCAATCACTCTCCTCCATGTGACTGACCCTTCGAGATATCGCGCCCCCTGTCGCCCGCTCCGTGCCCTTCGAGTCCATTAAAATGATGTCATAGTTATGAAGCGGGCACAAATCCTGACTTACGATACGGCGGAGCGTGAATTTGGCCTCGTGGATGGTATTAAACTGTTTCTTTTCTTTTCCCTCGGAGATTTTTTTTTTTCTTTTCTTCTTTTAGAGAAGAAAATTGCGTTTACCGTGACGGTGTTACATGCGTAGATGCATTGGTGTGTAGATCATATTTTTATTGGGGAAAGGTCGCAAAATATTTTTTTTTTTTTTGGAGGGGCTGGATCATAAACAATTAATTTATATATAGATGCCTATTTGCGATTTGATAAACGATATGCAGTCATTTAGGACACAAGTATTCAGCTTAGGCTCCCTGTAACTTTGACAGTGGTTTTGCAATCAATGACTAGTTGCTCAAAGCACCGATAAGAAAATCGGCCGATTACCGATTAATCGTAAGTTAATAATCGACCGATTAATTGGCAAAGTCGATCATTCAGGGGGGTCAATTGCCTCACTGTCTATGAGAAACCAATGCATTTACGTGTAAGTCGAGGTGGTGTTTCTGTTTTCCGATGAAATTGCATTGTGTTTGCACCCTTTAACCCCCACCCCCACCCCACCCCCGGAAAAACTTGAAATAACGGGCCTGCCTGTACTTCAGTCTACTTACAATTTTTAGAAACAATCAAGTGAAATAATCACCGTCATAAACCTAAGACTAATAAGAATGCTAAGAAAATCCCACATTTCCTCTTTTCCCAAATTCTATTTCTATACCAACCTCGAATATAATGCCATAGGGGAAAAAATCCCCAGAGACTGTAAAATATGTAGAAAGAAATCCTATTTCATCTCCAGGCAAATCCCTGCCACGCACGTCATGCAAATGTGTCCAACTCTATCATTTCTTTACCATTTCCAGGGGTGCTCCTCTGGGTGAATTACCCCACAAACTCCATATATTGTGCACACAATGCTGGGACACCGGTAGCGGTATACTTTACATCAGGAAACTGCTATATTCTCGTCTGCTCACCTCTGAATAGTGTGTGTGTGTGTGTGTGTGTGTGTGTGTGTGTGTGTGCGCGAGGACACTGCTCACCCCCTCTCCTCCCCCCCCATAAAACAGACGCTGTCCCCCACCGTGTCATACGTCATAAAAGGGAACCCTAGAAATTTCCCTAATAATGCATTATTTGCTGGTGTCGGTGGAGGTAGTTTCTTCGCTTGGTTTGAGCATGTGTCAATTTCCCGATATTTGAAAAGACTTCTTTCTTTTTTTTTAGGTTTTTGGGAATATCTTTCTCTAACTGAATATTTTCTTGAAGATGGATTTCTTTATGTAGCGCAAAATATCGTTTCTATCGTGATTTGCGAGCATAAATAATTCAACTGCGGTGAACGCGGAAGTCGGAAATATCAATGCAAAGATTCAATTAAACCTGCTTTTCCGTGGAAAATATCGTTCGTTTGCATTTGTATTGATGGTGCGATCTTTATCTTGATCAGATGACGAGAATTGCTGATAAAAGCGGCCACACCACCTGTACACTACGGTGGGCCGAAAAAGACTCTTTGATCTCGATAATGGGTATTGAGGAAAAGGTACCATTGGGGAGCAAAGTTCATATGAAAAATTTGAAAAATTTCGGTCATTTTCTTGATTGGCCGCAAATGAATTGAAGTTTGGAAAAAATGCAGTTTTTTTCGAGATTTTCAGAAAATTATTAATTTTTTTTTCTATTTTCGATAACGGGTAGGGCGGCAAAAATGCCATTGAGGTCATAGAAATTCCATAAAAAATTTGAAGTCAGTGGTATAATTCCTTCCTTTTCCGCAAATACTTAGAAGATTTGGCAATTTCCGGTTTTTTTTTTCTACGTTTCAAATTAAATTTTTTCAAAATGTTAAAATGCTGTTTTCGCCGTACTTATCAGAAATAACTACATTGTCACATATTTCCCAAACTTTAGTGTTATTGCGGAAAATCAAGAAATTGACAGAAAATTTTCAAATTTTTTATGTGCACTTTGCTTTCCCAATGGCACCTGTTTTCGCACTCCCCAATCCCCATCATCGAAATATAAAAAGAAAAGTCTTTTTCGGCCCACCCTACTGTACATATGTTTTTTTTCTACACACAAGTACAGTGCAAAAAAAAAATCTTTTTCGGCCCACCCTACTGTACCAGGTGTGTAAGTATGAAACCGGAATTTTTCTACAGGAAAAACACGTTTATTGTAATGATATGATACACAGTACCTTATTCAAAGTATTGTCCGTCGCTATCTATACATTTTTGCCATCTTTCTGGCAATTTGTGGATTCCGCGCCAAAAGAACTGTTGATCTTTTGAGGCAAACCAGTCATCGAGCCATTTTCGTACAGTTTTGTAAGAAGTCAAGCGCTGCTCAGCAAGTGCGTGTCCCATCGATGCAAACAAGTAATAATCGGATGGGGCAAGGTCCGGTGAGTAAGCCGCAAGCAAAAGAATCTCCCAACGGAACGACTCTATCGTTTCCTGAACCCGTTTTGCTTTGTGTGCTGTTGCGTCGTCATGCAGCAAAAGCACCTTGTGTTGTCTTTGTTGGTATTTTGGTCGTTTTGCACTCAAAGCTCGATTCAAATTGGTCATTTGTTGTCGGTAGACTTCAGTATTGACAGTTTCCCAGGTCTTCGTCCAACAAGGCTTGCAGGTCAGCGACTTCAAACTTTTTCGGTGGTCTTCCACGTTCTTCGTTCCTAACGTCAAAATTGCCACTTCTGAACCGTTTGAACCACTCGAAACACTGTGTTTTACCGAAAGCATGCTCACCATGCGCCTCCACAAGTATTCGATGCTATTCGGCTGCGGTTTTCTTCAGATGAAAACAGAAAACTAGTGATGTCCACAAATCGTAATTTGTTGGCACAAAACTCGACATGCTTATCTCTAATAAACTAATGCTACTGAATGAAACTCGTGTTATTGTGAGTTGGAAATCTTCGTCATATATCAATACAATAACAAGACACCGCTGACGTGATGAGTCGGTAACTACATCGACATCTAGCGCCACTTGTGGGAAATTCCGGTTTCATACTTACACACCTGATACATATGTTTTTATTTTACACACTAGTATATTGCAAAAAAAGTCTTTCGGCCCACCCTACTGTACATATGTTTTTATTCTACACACAAGTATACTGCAAAAAAAGTCTTTCGGCCCACCCTACTGTACATATGTTTTTATTCTACACACAAGTACACTGCAAAAAAAAAAAGGTCTTTTTCGGCCCACCCTACTGTACATATGTTTTTGTTCTACACACAAGGACACTGCAAAAAAAAGTCCTTTTCGGCCCACACTACTGAACATATGTTTTTATTCTACACACAAGTACACTGCAAAAAAAAGTATTTTTCGGCCCACACTACTATACATATGTTTTTATTCTACACACAAGTACACTTCAAAAAAAAAAAAAAAGTCTTTTTCGGCCCTCCCTACTGTACATATGTTTTTATTTTACACACAAGTACACTGCAAAAAAAAAAAGTCTTTTTCGGCCCACCCGACTGTACATATGTTTTTATTCTACACACAAGTACACTGCAAAAAAAAAAGTATTTTTCGACCCACCCTACTGAACATATGTTTTTTTTACACACAAGTACACTGCAAGAAAAAAAGGCTTTTTCGGCCCACCCTACTGTACATATGTTTTTATTTTACACACAAGTACACTGCAAAAAAAGAGTCTTTTTCTCCCCACCCTACTGTACATATGTTTTTATTCTACACACAAGTACACTGCAAAAAAAAAAAGTATTTTTCGACCCACCCTACTGAACATATGTTTTTTTTACACACAAGTACACTGCAAGAAAAAAAGGCTTTTTCGGCCCACACTACTGAACGTATGTTTTTATTCTACACACAAGTACACTGCAAAAAAAGAGTCTTTTTCTCCCCACCCTACTGTACATATGTTTTTATTCTACACACAAGTACACTGCAAAAAAAAAGTCCTTTTCGGCCCACCCTACTGTACATATGTTTTTATTCTACACACAAGTACACTGCAAAAAAAAGTCCTTTTCGGCCCACCCTACTGTACATATGTTTTTATTCTACACACAAGTATACTGCAAAAAAGCCTTTCGGCCCACCCTACTGTACATATGTTTTTATTCTACACACAAGGACACTGCAAAAAAAAAAGTTCTTTTCGGCCCACACTACTGAACATATGTTTTTATTCTACACATAAGTACACTGCAAAAAAAAAGTATTTTTCGGCCCACACTACTATACATATGTTTTTATTCTACACACAAGTACACTTCAAAAAAAAAGTCTTTTTCGGCCCTCCCTACTGTACATATGTTTTTATTTTACACACAAGTACACTGCAAAAAAAAAAAAGTCTTTTTCGGCCCTCCCTACTGTACATATGTTTTTATTCTACACACAAGTACACTGAAAAAAAAAGTCTTTTTCGGCCCACCCTACTGTACATATGTTTTTATTTTACACACAAGTACACTGCAAAAAAAAAGTCCTTTTCGGCCCACGCTACTGAACATATGTTTTTTTTTACACACAAGTACACTGCAAAAAAAAAAAAGGTCTTTTTCGGCCCACCCTACTGTACATATGTTTTTATTCTACACACAAGTACACTGCAAAAAAAGTCCTTTTCGGCCCACCCTACTGTACATATGTTTTTATTCTACACACAAGTATACTGCAAAAAAGTCTTTCGGCCCACCCTACTGTACATATGTTTTTATTCTACACAAAAGGACACTGCAAAAAAAAAGTCCTTTTTGGCCCACACTACTGAACATATGTTTTTATTCTACACACAAGTACACTGCAAAAAAAAGTCCTTTTCGGCCCACACTACTATACATATGTTTTTATTCTACGCACAAGTACACTTCAAAAAAAAAAAAAGTCTTTTTCGGCCCTCCCTACTGTACATATGTTTTTATTCTACACACAAGTACACTGCAAAAAAAAAAAAGGATTTTTCGACCCACCCTACTGAACATATGTTTTTTTTACACACAAGTACACTGCAAGAAAAAAAGGCTTTTTCGGCCCACCCTACTGTACATATGTTTTTATTTTACACACAAGTACACTGCAAAAAAAAAGTCCTTTTCGGCCCACACTACTGAACGTATGTTTTTATTCTACACACAAGTACACTGCAAAAAAAGAGTCTTTTTCTCCCCACCCTACTGTACATATGTTTTTATTCTACACACAAGTACAGTGCAAAAAAAAAATCTTTTTCTGCCCACCCTACTGTACCAGGTGTGTAAGTATGAAACCGGAATTTTTCTACAGGAAAAACACGTTTATTGTAATGATATGATACACAGTACCTTATTCAAAGTATTGTCCGTCGCTATCTATACATTTTTGCCATCTTTCTGGCAATTTGTGGATTCCGCGCCAAAAGAACTGTTGATCTTTTGAGGCAAACCAGTCATCGAGCCATTTTCGTACAGTTTTGTAAGAAGTCAAGCGCTGCTCAGCAAGTGCGTGTCCCATCGATGCAAACAAGTAATAATCGGATGGGGCAAGGTCCGGTGAGTAAGCCGCAAGCAAAAGAATCTCCCAACGGAACGACTCTATCGTTTCCTGAACCCGTTTTGCTTTGTGTGCTGTTGCGTCGTCATGCAGCAAAAGCACCTTGTGTTGTCTTTGTTGGTATTTTGGTCGTTTTGCACTCAAAGCTCGATTCAAATTGGTCATTTGTTGTCGGTAGACTTCAGTATTGACAGTTTCCCAGGTCTTCGTCCAACAAGGCTTGCAGGTCAGCGACTTCAAACTTTTTCGGTGGTCTTCCACGTTCTTCGTTCCTAACGTCAAAATTGCCACTTCTGAACCGTTTGAACCACTCGAAACACTGTGTTTTACCGAAAGCATGCTCACCATGCGCCTCCACAAGTATTCGATGCTATTCGGCTGCGGTTTTCTTCAGATGAAAACAGAAAACTAGTGATGTCCACAAATCGTAATTTGTTGGCACAAAACTCGACATGCTTATCTCTAATAAACTAATGCTACTGAATGAACCTCGTGTTATTGTGAGTTGGAAATCTTCGTCATATATCAATACAATAACAAGACACCGCTGACGTGATGAGTCGGTAACTACATCGACATCTAGCGCCACTTGTGGGAAATTCCGGTTTCATACTTACACACCTGATACATATGTTTTTATTCTACACACTAGTATACTGCAAAAAAAGTCTTTCGGCCCACCCTACTGTACATATGTTTTTATTCTACACACAAGTATACTGCAAAAAAAGTCTTTCGGCCCACCCTACTGTACATATGTTTTTATTCTACACACAAGTACACTGCAAAAAAAAAAAGGTCTTTTTCGGCCCACCCTACTGTACATATGTTTTTGTTCTACACACAAGGACACTGCAAAAAAAAGTCCTTTTCGGCCCACACTACTGAACATATGTTTTTATTCTACACACAAGTACACTGCAAAAAAAAGTATTTTTCGGCCCACACTACTATACATATGTTTTTATTCTACACACAAGTACACTTCAAAAAAAAAAAAAAAGTTTTTTTCGGCCCTCCCTACTGTACATATGGTTTTATTTTACACACAAGTACACTGCAAAAAAAAAAGTCTTTTTCGGCCCACCCGACTGTACATATGTTTTTATTCTACACACAAGTACACTGCAAAAAAAAAAAGTATTTTTCGACCCACCCTACTGAACATATGTTTTTATTTTACACACAAGTACATTGCAAAAAAAAAGTCCTTTTCGGCCCACGCTACTGAACATATGTTTTTTTTTACACACAAGTACACTGCAAAAAAAAAAAGTCTTTTTCGGCCCACCCTACTGTACATATGTTTTTATTCTACACACAAGTACACTGCAAAAAAAGTCCTTTTCGGCCCACCCTACTGTACATATGTTTTTATTCTACACACAAGTATACTGCAAAAAAGTCTTTCGGCCCACCCTACTGTACATATGTTTTTATTCTACACAAAAGGACACTGCAAAAAAAAAAGTCCTTTTTGGCCCACACTACTGAACATATGTTTTTCTTCTACACATAAGTACACTGCAAAAAAAAAAAGTATTTTTCGGCCCACACTACTATACATATGTTTTTATTCTACACACAAGTACACTTAAAAAAAAAAAAAAAAGTCTTTTTCGGCCCTCCCTACTGTACATATATTTTCATTTTACACACAAGTACACTGCAAAAAAAAAAAGTCTTTTTCGGCCCACCCTTCTGTACATATGTTTTTATTCTACGCACAAGTACACTGCAAAAAAAAAGACTTTTTCTGCCCATCCTACTGTACATATGTTTTTATTCTACACACAAGTACACTGAAAAAAAAAGTCTTTTTCGGCCCACCCTACTGTACATATGTTTTTATTTTACACACAAGTACACTGCAAAAAAAAAGTCCTTTTCGGCCCACACTACTGAACGTTTGTTTTTATTCTACACACAAGTACACTGCAAAAAAAGAGTCTTTTTCTGCCCACCCTACTGTACATATGTTTTTATTCTACACACAAGTACACTGCAAAAAAAAAGTCCTTTTCGGCCCACGCTACTGAACATATGTTTTTTTTACACACAAGTACACTGCAAAAAAAAAGTATTTTTCGGCCCACCCTACTGTACATATGTTTTTATTCTACACACAAGTACACTGCAAAAAAAAGTCCTTTTCGGCCCACCCTACTGTACATATGTTTTTATTCTACACACAAGTATACTGCAAAAAAGCCTTTCGGCCCACCCTACTGTACATATGTTTTTATTCTACACACAAGTACACTGCAAAAAAAAAGTCCTTTTCGGCCCACGCTACTGAACATATGTTTTTTTTTACACACAAGTACACTGCAAAAAAGAAAAAAAAAAGGTATTTTTCGGCCCACCCTTCTGTACATATGTTTTTATTCTACGCACAAGTACACTGCAAAAAAAAGTCTTTTTCTGCCCACCCTACTGTACATATGTTTTTATTCTACACACAAGTACACTGCAAAAAAAAGTCCTTTTCGGCCCACGCTACTGAACATATGTTTTTTTTTTACACACCTGTACACTGCAAAAAAAAAAAAAAAGTCTTTTTCGGCCCACCCTACTGTACATATGTTTTTATTCTACACACAAGTACACTGCAAAAAAAGTCCTTTTCGGCCCACCCTACTGTACATATGTTTTTATTCTACACACAAGTATACTGCAAAAAAGTCTTTCGGCCCACCCTACTGTACATATGTTTTTATTCTACACACAAGGACACTGCAAAAAAAAAAGTCCTTTTCGGCCCACACTACTGAACATATGTTTTTCTTCTACACATAAGTACACTGCAAAAAAAAAAAGTATTTTTCGGCCCACACTACTATACATATGTTTTTATTCTACACACAAGTACACTTCAAAAAAAAAAAAGTCTTTTTCGGCCCTCCCTACTCTACATATATTTTTATTTTACACACAAGTACACTACAAAAAAAAAAGTCTTTTTCGGCCCACCCTTCTGTACATATGTTTTTATTCTACGCACAAGTACACTGCAAAAAAAAGACTTTTTCTGCCCACCCTACTGTACATATGTTTTTATTCTACACACAAGTACACTGAAAAAAAAAGTCTTTTTCGGCCCACCCTACTGTACATATGTTTTTATTTTACACACAAGTACACTGCAAAAAAAAAGTCCTTTTCGGCCCACACTACTGAACGTTTGTTTTTATTCTACACACAAGTACACTGCAAAAAAAGTCTTTTTCGGCCCACCCTACTGTACATATGTTTTTATTCTACACACAAATACACTGCAAAAAAAAGTCCTTTTCGGCCCACGCTACTGAACATATGTTTTTTTTTTTTACACACAAGTACACTGCAAAGAAAAAAAAAAAGTCTTTTTCGGCCCACCCTACTGTACATATGTTTTTATTCTACACACAAGGACACTGCAAAAAAAGGGTCCTTTTCGGCCCACACTACTGAACATATGTTTTTATTCTACACAGAAGTACACTGCAAAAAAAAAGTAATTTTCGGCCCACACTACTGTACATATGTTTTTATTTTACACACAAGTACACTGCAAAAAAAAAAAAGTCTTTTTCGGCTCACCCTATTGTACATATGTTTTTATTCTACACACAAGTACACTGCAAAAAAAAAACAACAGTTCTTGTAGAAAGTTTTAGGAAAATAGGTTCCCTTCCATACAGCATTGTCAACGTTAGTTACGAAGCAAAATATACCTCTGTCATTGTAAAAAGAAAGAAAAGAAAAAAAAAAGAAAAAGGACAAAATGGAAAGAAAAGAAGAAAAAGAAAAGATAATCCCTGACGATGCAGAATTTATATCAAATTCAGTGCATCAAATTGCTAGGATTAAATTTCATCTATAAATGACGTTACTATTAATACCACTTTAAACTCAGCTATTTCGTTCACTATTTAATCATACAACTTTATGAATGGTAAAATAGCGAACAAAATTGCGAAAAAAGAAACCACGATTTTTGTAGAAAATCTTTAGGAAACGTTAATTACGAAACAAAATGTACCTCTCTCATTATAAAAAGGAAAAAATCAAGAAAGGAAAAAAATAAAAAGAAAAGAAAACACCTGACGATGCAGAATACATATCAAATTCAGTGCATCATATTGCTAGGATTAAATTTCAGCTATTAATGACCTTACTACTAGGACCACTTTTAAACTTAGCTGTTTCGTTCAATATGTAATCATATAACTTTATGAGTGGTAAAATGGAGAACAAAATTTCAAAAATAGAAACTACAGTTCTTGTAAAAAATCTTATAAAATACTATAATACTTCAAAGAAAATTATTTTTAACTAAATTTATTGTGTAATGAACCATTGGAACCAGAAAATATAATAATTAACAGCATTTTTTATTTAACTTGAAAGTTGTCATGAAATATAAATAAGTTACATTAAATTACATTTAATTAATAATTACACAAAAAACAACTGAAGTTGCTTCAAAATGATGCTAGTAAAGTGTGACTTAAGCATTTCCAGAGTTGACACGTTGACACTTCTGAAAGAAAAAAAGAAAAAAATAACATTTACCTGACTAGAATTTTTTAAAGTCATATTTCACTTAATATAGTTATTAGTATAAAATTTCAATTTTTGTTAAATTTATTAATACGTTAAAATAATTTAACCCATTTGTAGTTATGGATCAAAATTGTAAATAATAATCCAGGATTACAAAACATCCTGAGAATTAAAACAAAATAAATTGAAGCTGAATTACTCTTTACTTTTTAAACAAGCAAAAGATGAGGAGGGTGCCTATTCTTTGCATATGCGCTTTGATGAAAGATATTAAGTTTCGATTTTATTTGTTACTTAAAACAAAAGCTTACTTTTATTTTAAATCTTTTTGAAATTAAACATATTAAAGATTTGTTTTTGAATATAAATACCGAATAGTAAGTAAATACAAATGCACGTACATGACTCTTAACAAATTTAACTTCAAAAATTTTAGTCGAAGGATATTTAGATATCTGTTAAACATCAACTTAACTGCTTTTCATAATCCAAATACTGCTTCATTCTACTTATTTCAATAAGAAAATAGAAATATCTTCTTCCTCGGTACTACTAGTACAAAGCAAAAATAAATACTTTAATTAGTGTCATTAATTTAAAAACGACATTAATTAAATTAAACTAAAACTGTTGTGTAAGACTAATAATATTGAATCATTATGGAGTATACTATCGTATTCAGGGCCGTAACCAGACCTTAGTTACGGAGAGGGTTTTACCAAACCTATTTCTTGTGAAATGTATAAAGTCAATAAAATTTGATTTCATGTTGCATGTTATGCTGATTTTTGTTACAATAGATGTTAAGAGGTTGAACATGAAAAAAGTAAAAAAAAATAGAAGATAATAAATGACTTATCTTTTCAATAAAGGAAAAAAAAATCTGGATAGATGAGTTTACACATACACGCGCAATCGAAGGAGTGCTTTTGAAATTTCTACCTTACGAGGGGGGGGGGGACATTTATAAGATGTGTTAAATACAGAGTTTGGTAATTACAAATTTGAAGAATTTTGGCGTTTTTATTTTTAGTGGTATTAAAAATTCGTATGGAAAAGGTGGATTGTTAAGAAACTATGTTTGCAATAACTACAATAAAAATAAATACTGTAGAAAAACACTTAATTTGCACAGTTTATTCAATAGTCATTCATGAGACACACGCTCTTTCCGAAAAGTATGTTTGAAGCAAATCCTTCTGGTAGACCAGTATTATATCAGGCTTCAATTTTCTCTTAAACCCTAATATTACTTTTTTTTTGAATTTTAAATTGAACAAAAAAAAAAAAAAAGAGTTAAGATCAAAATATGAAACGTGAAAATGACATCTTTGTCACAATTTTTTTTAATTCCAAAACGAAAAGTTTCTTCAAAAGTTATCAGAGGACAGATAGTCTAATCGGCAGACATTTTTTTCCCCTTATATTCTTATTTTAAAATTTTTCCTTTTTTACTATTCATAGAATTATTGAATCTGTTTACAACTTTTTACCAGTATTTTTACAATACGCAAACCGTACAGCTTTCTTTCGTGTTATTTATTTATTTAACGTTTAATGGAAAGTTCACTGGAACTGTTTTTTTTTTTTTTTTTTTGAAAACCGAAAATGAATTCTGAAACAAATAAAAAAAGTTTCTCCATATTTAAGTATTAGAGTTTTCTTGATGGCAATATAGAAAATTAAACGTTAATATAAAAACAATATTACTGCTCTCAAAAGTTTCTCAATATCTGCAATTATTAAAATGATAATTTTAAAATACCTAAAACAGTATTTTGATAATCCACTAAGTTTTACTTTAGTGTAAACTAAATTTCACTGTTGTTAAAACATTCTTTAGAACCTATTGTCAAGAAAATACACGTTGACTGTAAGATAGGTCTATTTGTAAACCGGCATCTATTATCCACTTTCTAAACAGAAAATTACGAGCAGGTGTCTTGAAAACATTTGAAGTGTTTTCAATAAAATGTTTGTCATTTTGTACGTAAATATTGATTGTGTTTTTTGAAAAGAATAAAATCTCCGCAATTCTCGGATTCTAAGACTTATTTATTTATGTTTTAGCTTTAGAATATTTTTAATGCAAGAAACTGTAGACTGAGAGGCAAAAACCATTTGATGCACAGAGAGCACTTCCAAGGGGGGAAAAAAACAGAATGGGATTTCAAAACACCATTCCGCGTTAGATTTAAAAGAAACTAAAATAAATGGCGCAAATATTTTGTTTCACCAAGCGTCAAAATTTTTGAACGTATATTTTCGTTTGCGAAACCAACAATTACGTTTTCGATGAATTTAATGACAAAAAGTGGCTGTTCCCTTGTCCCTTCTCTTCCCTTATAATCAACAGTAACAAACCAAGCGAAGCTTGATAATAGGACTATAAAGTAAAAGGAGAAAACAACAAAGCGCCATTCTTCAATCCCAGAGTCTTTAAAGACCAAAATAATAAACATCACGCGCAGAGAAACTCACTTTTTCCGCCTTTTAAAGATTAAAAAATAAAAACTTAATCAATAAAGTTGAAAAGAATGAAGTATTTGTTTCCGTAGCAAGCGATAATTATCTATAATTTAAAGGCGAACTCCACTAAATTCGGTCTTTAATGCTGCCATTACTCAGCGCCGTCTGGCGTCCGAACCCTTAACAATTCATTACTTGCCATGTAATTATATCGTCTGCAATTAGTTTTCTCCAAAATCTGGCAACGCGATGGAAGACGGGGGCGGAGATAGAGTTGGATGTGTTGTGACTCAAATGTCAGGCAGTTTCAATTTTAAAGAGTTGTTCTATGGAATTTCTGTGTCAAAATGGTGGACGTTTTCTCCGGATGACATTTTGTTTCACTTTTATCTGGGTGGAAATTTATGATTGCTGTAAACCAGGTTTCCGGTAATATTTTATCTGCAAATTCAAAAGTATTCTAACCAATGCATGTTTCTGATTATTAAAAAATATTAATAGCGATGCATAACATATTGTTTGTGTTGCAAGTGTTTTGTATATTTTCATATGTATAAAAACAAATGTTCATTCTCAGCGAAATAATAAATACTTTAATGCAATAAGTAAAATATTTATTACTTCGTGAAAAAACAAAAAATACACGTAGAATTTTTATAACTTTTTTCGTTTTATAACAAGTATTTATTTCAGCAGTATTTGTTTGCTTTTTGTCATTTCCCCTTTTTCATTGGATTATAAAAATTTAAACAAACCCCGACCAAGCCTTAAACTATAAAATCAATTACAAGTATTTTATTCGTTAAAAAAATAGAAACTGGCAATTGATAACATTTTAATAAATTGATAAGAGTTTGCTTTCCTTGTCTGCCCACAATGAAAACGGTTCCGATCGCGTGAATAAAGTCTAAGCTGCATTTGCTAAAAAACGCTATAACTCGCGTTCTATAAAACATGGAAGATTCAATTACATCGTATCAGACGCAAAAAAAATTTCTCTTTCATTTGGTGCTATTTTTTTAAGCTTTGAAGTATGTTTTCACTGCTAAAATCCCGAAAAACCTTTTAAAGGTTTTTAATTAATATCTTCGTCAATTAATACCATCCGAAGACGCAACCTCTAAGAACACTCTCGATCAACTTCCATTTCGAACAAAAAAATTTTTTCAAAATCGGTCCATCCGTTTAGGCTGCAGAGTGCCACAGACAGATACACAGATTGACAGATACACATACACGTCAAACACATAACCCGCCCTTCCTTTGTGTGTCGGGGGTTAAAAAAGATTTAATTTTCTCCAGAAAAGATAACGCTTACATGTGACCGACCAGTGAATGAACATTAACACTTGAGCGAATTCACAGTTGCAAAAATTTACTGCATCGTTAAAAATTGCAGCTTTTGCCACGTGACAGTAAAAATACTTCAGATGTGTATGATATTCGTAATTATTTTTTACAAATTTTGAGAGTTTTTATGGTTTTCCATCAAGGTTTATAGGGGGTAAAAGTGAAAAAAATTGTCCAAACCCAGTGAATGAACATCCCATACCAATGGACAAATACAGCATTTTCTAGTCATTTTCTTTCTGAAAATGTGTAGAAAGAAGCTACTTCTGTCGATTCATCTAAAACAAAATTAAAAAATTATTTTTTCACAAAAATTACGAGGTGTTCATTCACTGGAAGTGTTCATTCAGTGGTCGGTCTACCCTAAATGGTCTTATGATTTTTATATTTCTTTATAAGTTAATGAACGCGCAACCTTTAATGTGAACCATGCTTCATAATAAAGTTAAAAGTTCATCAAATCTGACACTCTTTATCTCGAAGATGGCCACACTGAATGTTGTTTTTATAGCTGAAAATGAATGTTGTTTTTATAGCGTAATACAGCTAATTGTATGGTAATAAACTGTAAAAATTGCTAATTTTATGCTAGTAAAATGTAAAAATTGCTAATTTTATAGTAATAAACTAAAGTTTCTCATTTTACAGTACTAAACTGTAAAATTGCTAAGTTTACAATTTAGTACTGTAAAATTTTACAGTTTTAAACTGGAACCTCTGCTGCCAGCATTATACTGCTATTTTTACACTATAATACTGATAAATTTTACGGCAATAAACTGTCAAATTCCTAACTTTACAGTAAAAAACTAAAATTGCTTATTTTACAGTTTATTACTATGCATTTTACAGTTTTTAATTGGAACTTCGGCTGCCAGTATTATACTGTTCAAACAACAGTTCATTTTTTGCAGTGATTTCCTTCGAAGCAGGATAGTTTTTGTCTTGGATGAACCCTCAAAACGATTCGAAAAAAAAAAAGTATTCCGAACCTATAGAGGGGAGGCAGACTATAAATCGAAAGCTTGTTCTTTCTCTGAAAAGTGAAAGTTTCTCGTCAGACTATGAAAAACGCATCAAAAGTTAAATGGAAATTTCTGACGAATGCCCCGTGCTTTCACATTGGCCTGTATTGAGGGAAAGAAAGGTACATATGCTGGCGCAGAAAATGATCTCGCAGGAGCAGAGGGGGGAAACCATGAAAAAGCGAAGAAAAACACGTATATCCTGCAGTGAGGAATGTGGAACTTATGCGAAAATAACACCCAGAAAATAAGAAGAGCATCTCACGAAAGTTTTAACGACCAAAGTTTATTCATATCCTCTCGCAGTTTTCTATCGAGGCAAAAAACACCCCCCTGAAATAATAATAAAAAAGGAGGTGGAAAAAAAGGCATTTGCGAATTTCCACCATCATTCAAAGAATCCTTTTTTCCCTTTAACCCGCCGCTCGGCGTCATCAGTCAAAAAGCGCAGACGACATGTCGAAGGCCGAGAACCAATAAAAATGAGGTGAATCGCCATTTTTTCCTCGCTTCCCCAATTCACCAGGGCGTTCTAAATATTTCCTATTCGTCACTGCCAGCGCCTTGGCTGTCGCATCAGTTTTGCAGGATTTTATTTTATTTTATTATTCCTTGCTATTATTTTTCTTTTTTCCTTCTTCTTCGCTTTACTTTACTGTGAGAGTGTTCGATAGAATGTTCCGTTCTGTGCATTTCTCCATTCTGATTTGCAGACCTGTCATTTTTTGGGGAGCAAAAAGGGTTACGATGTAGGAAAAGATGATGCGAGTTTTTAAGTTGGAATAGTTGAAAGTTGAGAAAAAAATTATTACAATGTTAGTAAATCTGGCATTTGGAGGATAAAAATTCGCTGCGTTATTGATTTAATGTAAAGCATTTAAATTTTCTTTAAATCGCAGTTTTTAATGAAAACACTTTTCTCGTGCAAGTTATAATTGTTATTTCATTTATTTATTTCATTATTATTATTATTTCATTTTAATTATTTCATTATTATTAATATTGTTATTATTATTAGTAGTAGTAGTAGTAGTAGTATTTTAAAGCAACTTATTTCATATTTATTGTATAAATGAACAAAACACAATGCTCTAAAACTGTTTCATCATAGCAATAATACAATGGGGGTGTTTTCTTCAGTCAAATGTACTACTTTTTGTTACTGAAATTGATAGAATGATATAAAAAAATAACATGGGCCGGAAAATACAGTTTATTATAGCCTTTCCAAACAGTTTATTTTTTATTAATTTTTTTAAATACCCTACCTTGAAAACGGGGCGTGGTTTTTGTGACGTCAATGGTGCACCTAACAGCTCTCTTTCCAATAATAAGACCATTTTGCTTGACTTGAGTTGTCCAATCGCAGGAATCAGTGACGTCACGAGCTTCGTCATCTTACTACAACTAATTAGATTTCGCGCTTACGTGCACCACTGACGTCATGCACATATGTTTTTTTTTTTTTTTTTTTGGAATAGCATCTGCGCACATGATAAAATAATTTATAAAAAATACATAACTGTGTGAAAAAATTAAAAAAAAGATCAATTCCTATGTTTTGAAGCATGCTCTTTCAGAAAAAAATACTTTTGAAATTTCGGAAACAACCCCATTGTTAAAAATTATTTTAAAAAAGTATATAAGAAAAAAAATAAATAAATGAACAGACAAAGAAAACCAGAAATAGTTAATTGAACACTGCTTTTTTTACGAAAAAGAATAATTCTCTCAATTTAATCTCTTTCTTAAACAGAAATAAAAAAAATCCAGCAAAACAAATCATGTATGCCAATTTTGTATTGTTAATTCTCTTAAATGGTACAAAAAAATCCTCATTCGTTTATTCTTTCAGGTTTTATTCAGTCAGTATTTTCCTTGAACTTCTGTTAATAAAACATTTTTTGTATGAAACCGGATATACTAGAAATATATATGTGGTTTTATAGCGAAACCATATTAACTATAAAACCACAGCTACGGAATATTATATAGACATCTAAATTTAACGTGGTAAGGTACAAATTCAGATTTCAGAATTATGCTTCCGAGTTGGAAGAACCCCTGTAGTGACGGATTTATTTTGCTTATAATCTCTAGTTATATGTAATAGAAACTGTAAATTATAAGTATCTAATTTTAACACCTTATTGAGCGCAAATTTGCAATTGAGATAGCACATACATATTTCTCAGTCGGAAGGACTCTTTTCTGGTGCAAGAAAATAGAGCTATGCGAGAAAAGCTGACATTGTCTTGAATTGAAGTTGGTATTTTTTGTAGCATCGACACACGTGGCTGCCAAAAAAAAGAATGTGCAAATTTTTTCCTAACATTAAGTATTATCAATTTATTTTCGTCAGAGCAAACAATAAATACATTGAAGAATGTTTGCAGCTTTCCATCGTCGATATAGGTACCCCAGGTAGCACTCGTAACGTTTAAACGTTTCATAAACTTTTCAAAACAATTGTCACAAAGTTCACAGCTTCTTTAAAATGTTTATAGAACGAAGTTTGCTACTTGGGATACTGGCATCTCATTGTCATATAAACGAATATGGATACGGTCAACATCATATATGCCCTCAGAAAGATGGAGAGTTCGAGGGAAAAAAAACTCCATATTTTATCATCAAGTTAATAGAGCCATTTTTAGAACTTGCATCATTGTTTCATAGTACATTTTTTTTTATTCTTCCTATTTCTAGAATATTCTTTTATTCTCCTTTTTCTAGAATTTTCCTATAAATTTTTTATATTGACACAAAAATCACAGTATGTGTATTTATAAAAGCAAGGATATTTTCAATGCCCCTGCTGTCTGATTTTCTTAGGTAAAATCTTCCGCGTATTTACGCATGCGTCAGGTCTTCTCTGATCTTACCAAAATAGGGGTGATAGGTAAGATAACAATAAGGGGAAGAATAACAAGAAGCACTTTGAGCCGTATCAAACAACGTAGAACGATGCTTATTTCAAATACATAGTTTAGTTGAGCATGTCAAAAGGATAGCAAGTTTTAAATCGGAAGCTTCGGAAAGTTCCCACTCACAACCCATCACCCCTCTTCTAAATGGAATGGTTCCAGAGTGCTAGGCACGGTTATCACTTACGGACAGTAATAGACTAATTCCGCCCCTACACTGTTAAAACTACAAGTTGCACAAGGCTTTCTATAAGGGTGAAACGTTGAAGCACCACCGGCACTCCCCGAAGGGTAACACTGACTCCCTATGGCACCCTTGAAGATGCCATTTGACCCCATGTGGTATGGGTGCCTTAGGTACCCCATGGGTGTCATAGGGAGTCAAGTGGCAACTTTCCGGGTGTGCAGTTGGTGCTACTCCGTGTCAGGGGTGCCCACCCCCCAAACTCAATGGCGCAAATTCCCCCCCCCCCCAAATTTTTCACAACCCTATTGTGATTTTATCCCGCTTTTTTATTTTATTTTTTTAAATATCATTTATTTATTTTTAAAATATTATTTATTTATATTTTTAAATATTTTTTTAATTAAAACTATTATTTTTTGTATATTATTAATTTTTGTAAAATACTAATTATGCGCAGAATATAATCGATTTTTTTCCCTTTCCAGACATTCCAAGAACACACACACACACACAAAAAATTATAATAATAAAATAACGTAAATTAAAAAAATAAATTAATGAATAATTTACATTAAAAAAATCAGTAAATAATTTAATTTAAAAAATAAATTCAATAATAATTTAAATAAATAAATAAATAAGTTAAAAATCCCCCCCCCCAAAAAAAAAATTTTTTTGATGGCGCAACTTGCGCCATAATCCCCCCTGTAGGCACCCCTGCTCCGTGTCACCCTTAAAGGTGCCTGGTACAACCTGTAGTTTTAACAATGTAGCAGAAAAATATGCATTGCGCCCCTGTGTTTATTTAATGTTGGAAAAACAATCAGCACGGATTAAAATGAAAGCGTAATTCAAAAAGAAATAAACCTTAAAACTTTCTTCTTTAGAAAACGCCCCTCCTTCTCTCCGAAGAAGATTTCCACCGGGTGAAAATAAGAAACGAAAGATTCACTTCGGTCAATACTGACCTTTCGAGAGAGAGAGCGCGGGGTAAAAAAGATCGTCTGGCGATCCACATCCCCAAATTGTAACCATCGGCCTTCCATCGGCTCTGCCCGCCCCTGTTTTTGTTGCGTTTTTTTGCCTTAAAAGAGCAGAGGGGCACTTCAAAACAATCAACTAAAGCTCGCTTCTGTTGGGAAATACTCGCATCTCGGGGAGTGTCCGGCTCGGACCGGGTTGCCCCTCGGTCGATATCGCGCCAATCTTGGCGACCGGGTGGCCAGCCCGCTGACCTCGTTCTCGAGGTGGACAGAGTCCGAGAAGAGGCCGTTCCTCAGTGGAGCATCCAGAAAATCTTTTTGATAAAAATGAACAAATGTATGTATCTTTGTACCTATGTATGTATGTCCTTTATAGACTCAAAAACTACCCGTCTGATTTCGCTAAAAATTTCACAGTATGCTTGTGTCCTCACTGGGCACACCAAGAGACCAATTAGAAAACAAATCTGGCAGGTAGTTCGTTTTTTATTCCAATTTTAGTTGAGACTTCCACATAAAATCTCTAATTTTTTAAAGGCTTTCATCCATTCAAATCATTCTTTAGTGCATCATCTCAACTTCCCCTCGATAGCTAATTTTGAGCTTGATATTGTCCCTGCTTCGCATGGTTCTCTGAGGCTTCTCTCAATTCAAATAGTTTAGAAATGTTTCTTTCGTGAGTATTCACCCTTACATATATAATACTACTGTTTCTATTTTTTCAAAAGTAGAAACGCATTGTTTTAGAAAATCATCCCAGAAAAATAACACATGAAAGTTTGATTTCACGTTGTCCTTCACTCCGATTTACCTGACCACGTTGTCACAAAAAACACCTTCTTGGATTTTTCATGTTGCATTTTAACAAGGGCGTATCCAGAAATGTTCCAAGGGTGGGGCAATTGTTTTTTTTTCTTACTTGCCCATTTTTTTGCCATGCATCCCTGTTAACGCTTGTTGATTACAAATGTTTTGATCTTCCATTTCAAAAAATTTCCTGGCCAGAGCCCCAAATCCTCTACCCCTTTCCCTTAATATCATCAAAGATCAACTAAAATCGCCTGTTTTGAACTTCAAAATCTAAAAACTGCTAGAGAAGAGTCCCTCAAGGGAGGAGCGATAGCCCCATCGCCCCCGGGTATATCCACTAATGCTTAATAAATTAAGTTTATGCTTCTTTTCTTTGAAGTGCAGAAGAACTTCGAAAATCTGATCATATTCGGACCATTGGCAGTTCGGATTTTTAAAAATGACCAAGAAAAGAACTGCTTTAAAATAGTATTCTGGTTTATCAAATAAAGTGGTTGTGCAATATGTACGAATACGAATATAAACATACAGTATAGTACACAACGCTACAATACCTAATAACATTTCAGTTTTCATCGCATAATATTTTTGCTTTTTATCTTAAAGAGGAGCAGTATTTGTAAGGTTTTGACTGAGAAAACCTTACTCAGTCAAAATCTTACGTTATAAAGCATGGCAAAAGAAATGGGGGGGGGGGGGGGGGTAGGAGACAGTACCTCTAAAGTTTTTTTTAATTATTATTTTTGTTAAATGTGGCTAGACTATTGGATTTCAACATTACTGACTATAAAGGACCTCTACAAAATGCGAAAAATTGCCTCCAAATGAACCAGGCTGGTTGGTTTTCAAACATTTTAATGAAATTCTATGAGAAAAAAGTCCAATTTTCGGAATTTTTACTTTTAATTTGGGGAAATTAACTTATTTGATTTTTTTATTTGATTTTCACAGCAAGAAGTTCCGTCCAGAACTAAACGAGCCTACTTTCCTGTACATCAACCTCTACATTCTATCATCTGATCAATATTCTCCTATTGCAAATGTGCGTCAGACACATAGAATTTTGGCATTTAACTTAATTTTTAAAGAAGAAATATGAATCTCTCATCTGGTAAAATAGATACTAAAAAGTAAGTAAACAAATAATAAAGTAGTAACACGTTTTAAACAACTATTCAATTGCTTTTAAAATAAATAAATAAGTAAATAAATAATTATGACAAAATAAATATTAAAGTAAAAATAAAATAAAGTTCGTAGCTCTTTCTTTTAGGTAAAAATAAAATGCCTCGGTTTTTTAATCAAACTAGCTGCCAGGGCAGCTAGATTAGCTTCCTGCGGCATGCTGATGCATAACGTCCCCCCTCTCTAACTTTTACCTCATTCTGAAATTATATTATTTGATATAATTTAATGTTCATTCGATTTCAAGACATACCACGCACGTGGCCCGGCGTTGCACGGGCACTTCGTGCCCTGAAAGTAGTGAGAAAAAAATTTAAAGAAACTACTCCCCGCCAAGGCGGCTCGCTTACAGGCGCTTCACGCCTTTACTTTTTTCCTATATAAAAAAATCATTCGAATTATTGAGATGCTTCACGCCTTCAAGATGGTGAGGAATGTTTCAGTAAGTTCAGGTCGCTCAAAGAAAAAAAGCAGACATAGATACTTAGTTTTTAATATAAGTAGATGGCTCTTCAACAAATAAATGTTTCAAAATATTACCAGTAGCTAGCGATAAAAATTCTACGTAAGTGGTCCGCTTATGAGTTTCGTGTTTGATTTAGTTAAGCCTTCATTCAAAATTCTCATTATCATTGTTATCACCGTTTCATAGCAACGACGGTTTGCAAGAATGGATTTCATATTTAATCATTTATTAGGCTTAATCGCTTTAAATTTGACTACTTATTAATTGATATCTTCGCTAATTAAAATCGTATAATTATATCAATTGAAACTAAAGAAGCTTGAAAAATTACCTATCTATCGGTACCTGGTTCGACTTTCAGTTCATTGGCGTTCAGGAGAAAGAAGCGTGACATAGAAAGATAGAAAGATAGTTAGAAAGAAAGATAGTGAGAAAGATACTCAGTTTTTAATATAAGTAGATTGAATAAAAATTAGTCTTTTGACTGAGTACACAAGAAAATGATGTAACTTCATGGGAGTTCGAATTTTTGACGTTCCGGATTCTGGACTTACGGATTTTTCACGTTCTATTGCTGATCTGAACATAGTGATGCAGTTGAGGAGGACACCCTCCCTTCTTTTATTTTAACTTAAATCATTTTTTAAACCGATTTATTTTTGATTTCAAAAAACCTTATGTTAGAATATGTGAGATCATTCTCACCAAAACAGTATAAATCATGCCAGATATTTTGAATTTTGTTTATCAATTTTGATAATTTCTACCTACAAATCATTTTGTACTTTTTCTATTGATTTTTCATTGATTTTATATAATAAACTAGCTGCGTGGCCCGGCGTTGCACGGGCTGTAATGTAGTGAAGGCAGTTTGAGAAAACTACTCGCCACCAAGGCGGCTCGCCTTTAAAGAAATGAGGAAAGTTTAAACAGTTTACTCGCCGTCAAGGCGGCTCGCCTTTACAGTAGCGAGGAAAGTTTCAAAAAACTACTCGCCGCCAAGGCGGCTCGCCTTTAAAGTACCAAGGAAATGTTTAATAAACTACTCCCCGATAAAGCGGCTCGCTAAAAAGCTTTCCTGCATCAAAGAATCAATCGAATTATTTGCACATGCTTCCTCAAAAATAAAGACGATGTCAAGTAGCGCATGCTTAGCACTCTCCCTAAATAACAAATAAAATTCCTTTCCAAAAATAATTATTTACAAACCGCTTTCTTCCTGTAAAATTAACTGCAAAATTCTAAACGAAAAAGTTCTTTTAATATTTGGATCGCAGCCAAAAAAAGCCCCTTCTAAAAACAGCAATTGCAATTTTATTTAAAAACACATTTTCAAAATGGTACCAGAGAAAAAATATGTCATTAATAATTAGAATAAAAACAATTGTTAGAACTTTGTTATAACACGTATTCCAAATGACAATGGAAAAAAAAACACTCTTTCATTTTAAAAAGTTCAATTTAATTAACGTTTTAATTTAAAATCGCAACGGAAAGAAATAAATATCTTGGAATTTTAAATAGTTCAATAATTTAATTAACGTTTTAATTCAAAATGGCAACGGTAAGAAATAAATATCTTGGAATTTTAAGCAGTTCAATAATTTAATTAACGTTTTTATTCAAAATGGCAACGGTAAGAAATGTCTTGGAAGTTTAATCATTTATTAGGCTTAATCGCTTTAAACTTGACTACTTATTAATTGATATCTTCGCTAATTAAAATCGTATAATTACATAAACTGAAACTAATGAAGCCTGAAAAATTACCTATCTATCGGTACCTGGTTCGACTTTCAGTTCATTGGCGTTCAGGAGAAAGAAGCGTGACATAGATAGATAGTTAGAAAGAAAGATAGAAAGAAAGAAACAAAGAAAGAAAGATAGATACTCGGTTTTTAATATAAGTAGATTATCAATGCTTTATATTTGAATAAATTATGCGGGTTTATGAAATATTTTGGAGCTCTCCGTGTAACAGAGTGGACGAATAAGCATTAAAAAAATTTAAATATCTAATTAAAATAATCCTAAACATAGTTTAAAAAAACTAAAAAATACGCTTTTAGAGTAAATCAAACTAAAAAGAAGTTTAAAAACTATTAAATATCCGTTTAGTTTACATGCACTTATAATACATCAACACGTACTATAGTTTAGCCTTTAATATTAATACTAGTATCAAATATATTACATTTATCTTTGCAAAGAATGTGAATTTTATCTTTTATTCGGAGTTACCTACAAATAACTAAAACACTTGAACACATCAACGTGTAATAATATAGTTTAGCATTTAGTATTAATAATAGTATTAAATATATTACTTTTGGATTTGTAAAAAACGTGAATTTCATCTTTTATTCAGAGTTACATACATACATACATACAAACCCACATGTGAAACTAATAAAAGCGAATTTAAAAAGACTCACAATAACATTTGTCTTTGTAAGCTTCTTTTATTAACTTAACTGTTTCTGGAGCTGCCCAAATGATTGCAAAATTTCATGGCACAACGCATTTTGTTTTTAACTCTGAATCACTCTTCTCCATTTCTGTAGGGCAAACAAAACAGTTCTTTAAACAAGCACGGAACTAGGAAAATAAAATCGTCTGCTTCATTTAGAATTTTGTATAAACGTATGAAAAACAACAAACCGTTTGAAAAAATCGTCTGAACTTCTATTTTTTAGTTTCGCGGTGTTGCCACTACATAAAAAAATAACTCTCAGATTTAATGGAATGCCTTTGTATATGTATCATGAATTTTATGTATTCTTTCATATACTGACGGCCAACTGCAATATTACTCTTATAACACATCAAAAAGCGATTTTATTCAAATATGCTTTGTGCGTCTGAATATGTTTTTTAAAAGAAATAGTTCAAGCATTTTTACATTTGTAACTAGAAAATAAATTTAATAAATAGTTAATGGTAGGTACGTTATTTAGGGAAGTCAGGAACGATCAGTTCCCTCCCCCCCCCCCGACTTTCAGAAAACAAGGTATATTTACATTTATCTGGGCATGGTTTTTGCTGTTTTTTGACATAATTTGTATTTAGTACCTTTGATTCCCTCCCCCCCGGCCGGAAAATTTTGAAATGACGGGCCTAGTTAATGGTATAGTTAAATTAATTTTTTTCCTTTGGAAGAGGCCCAGGCGGATGCCCCCCCCCCCCGTCTAAAATCCGCTGTTAAGGGGGTTGCAAATATCCTCTTTTGCATTTCTTCCCCTTTTGGGACCGCCCCGTGTTATTATTGGGGCATAGGGGCGGCTGTGCGCGAAAAAAA